>JACXGM010001508.1:23907-54280 GCA_016801145.1 Umbra pygmaea
ATTCCCCTTATGTTAAACCTAACCTTAACCATTACCCTAAAACATATTCTAAACTTACCCCTACCCTTAAAATACACAATTAGTTGCTTATCAACAGATGGTTTGTTGATAGTTTGTTGATAGTCATATCATCAACAAACTATCTGTAGAGCACATACAGATGGAATGTCAGACTCTCCAAATAAAGTGTAACCCAGTAATTTTGACAGTTGAAAACACTCAGGGTCACAGCAACAAATTGCACATGCACTATGTAACTTTTCCATTAAACTTTTTTGTTTTGTAGTTTTCAAGAAAGATACATTAATGCAGTTTTAATAATTAGGTAGATCCTCCATAATAAACTCTACACATCGAAACTAATTGCACTCCATTTGTTCAATGCAACCATCTAATCTGGGACTTATTTAGACCTGGGACAACAGGTGAGTTCAATAATGACGAGGTAGAACTGAAAACCAGCAGGCTCTGAACCCCGTAGGGTTAAAGTTGAATACTCCTGAGCTAGATGAACAGCTAAGTACATACAGTAGGCTGGACATGTATGTAGTTATGCATGGTAAGAATGGGCCACCACAACAAATGAATGGTGTTTCATCTCATTCTCTTTTGTGAAACAGTTCTTAACCACACATGCCAGTTTTTAATAACACATCTGACTATCAGTCTAGGCTATTCAAGACATAACGGCAAAAACAAAAAATACAACCAATTAATAATTGAAAAAAAATATATTTTGTCAAACAGGTTCTATATAGCTCACATAACGTCAACATAAAGTTAACATTAGGCCGCCACATTAAGAAAACATAGCTATCGTTTCTATATGCAGATATCAGAGAACTACACAACATTATCTAGCTGTATTAAAACATGAAATATACTCTGGACAAAATATCCCACCTGGCTTGATCTAGGTGATCAACGTTATTTATGTTCTCATTGTCACTATGATATCAAAGGTTATGTGTAAATGCAACTGGCAAATGTTTTAATTTCCATGGTTTTCAAAACATCTTGGTCCATGGGAGCTTCGCAACTAAATGATCTAAGTCATCTAACAAACATGTAGATGTTCCAGCCTTCTTGGCTGAAGATGGTTGAAAGCAAAAATTTATTCCTGTCCCACTCTACAACAAACACTTTCTGCCTCTATTTGCATTGCTGGGTAGTTTCCACAAACATTACCAGTGCGAGTTTACTCTGGGCTCGACAACAATAAACCATTCAACAACACTTCGCAAAAGTTGAAAAAATACCTCTTTAACTATATCTTATACCTATCTATATATTTAAAGGAAGAATGCGATCCATAGTCTTCTCAAACTCAATACGGAAGTTTTATTCTCCAATCAAATCTATTCGGGGGTGGGACAAATAAAGATCAGAAAGTCAACCAAACGGCTCTCCTAAATCTAACTGTAGTGTGAATTCCTGGAAACTCGAGTTAGATCCATTAAGTACAGCAGGCATTGAGAAGTTGTTTTCAGAGTCTGACAGGTTGGAAACATGACCAGCACAACGATTTGGAGGTGTTTAGGTGTCTAGAGTGATCCTTTTAAGCCAAGTGAAGTATACCATAATGGAGAACTATATTTTGACTGGTGTACTCGGGTTTATGGGCTTCACAGGAAAGGTATGTCCATTAATTGTCCACCCTTCTGGAGTCCCAGGACTCTTCCAGTAACATCTTATCTCTGGGTCTGCAGGGGAGGTCAAAAAATGAGAGGGCAGTGGAGTCTGAAGAGGCTGTCTGTACGGCTGGTTGACTGCAGGAAAACATCAGAGATTGGTGGGTAATTAAAATTCCATACAATCACTAAACTTGAAAGGGAAAATTGTTCATAACGGTTTGTTTACGTTGATGAGATTCATGTATACAATTTTTAAATTGAAGATTTGTATTTTTTTTTTGCCTGTTTCCTGAAGACAGAACCATCTCTGTTTGTCTTTGTTTTACAGTGGACATCTCCAATAGTTGCCTTATCGGTGGGAGGGACTTAAAATCAGGAGATGCTAACCAACATCTTGAAATTGAATCTAAAACCAAACTCCTCAAGAAACAGCACAGACGCACTGGAGAGAAACCTTATGATTGTGATCAGTGTGGAAAGAGATTCACTCTATCAGGAGACCTGAATAAACATCAGAGAATACACACAGGAGAGAAATTGTATGGTTGTGATCAGTGTGGGAAGAAATTTGCTCAGTTATGGACCCTGGTTGCACATCAGAGAATACACACTGGAGAGAAGCCTTATGGTTGTGAGCAGTGTGGAAAGAGATTCACTGTATCAGGAAACTTGGTTTCACATCAGAGAATACACACAGGCGAGAAACCTTATGTTTGTGATCATTGTGGAAAGAGGTTTACTCATTCAGGATCCCTGGCTGCACATCAGAGAATACACACTGGAGAGAAGCCTTATTGTTGTGATCATTGTGGAAAGAGATTTACTGTGTCAGGAGACCTGAATAAACATAAGAGAATACACACAGGAGAGAAATTGTATGGTTGTGATCAGTGTGAAAAGAGATTTGCTCAATTAGGGAACCTGGTTGCACATAAGAGAATACACACAGGAGAGAAATCTTATGGTTGTGAGCCGTGTGGAAAGAGATTTGCTCAGTTAGGGACCCTGGTTGCACATAAGAGAATACATACAGGAGAGAAATCATTTGGTTGTGATCAGTGTGGAAAGAGATTTGCTCAGTTAGGGAATCTGGTTGCCCATCAGAGAATACACACTGGAGAGAAGCCTTATGGATGTGAGCAGTGTGGAAAGAGATTCACTGTATCAGGAAACTTGGTTGCACATAAGAGAATACACACAGGAGAGAAACCTCATGGTTGTGATCAGTGTGGAAAGAGATTTGTTCAATCAGGTACCCTGGCTGCACATCAGAGAATACACACTGGAGAGAAGCCTTATGGTTGTGATCAGTGTGGAATGAGATTCATTCTGTCAGGACACTTGGCTACACACAGAAGGAAACACCACAATTGAGGCAAACTTTCCCACTTTGTTATAAACAGTTTAGTAGATGCCATGGAGGGGGATATTCCCATCTCATGCTTTCTTGTGTGGCCTTCCACAGCTGGCACCTTAGTTGTTTATTGGCCTCCACCATTTAAATGGAAGTGTCGACAATGATGTCACTACAACGAAATCTATGAAATATTATTATTGATGAGGACCACGAAAGTGATTAGTGATGGGCATTCTGAAAAGTTGTTTTTACAGCTTTATGTTTTGTTCCACCCCTTAATTAATTTTATACACACAGTGATGCTTGAACATTTGTAAACCATGTAGAACTGTCGATATTTCTGAATATGACATCAGATTTTCACACAAGTCCTTAAAGTAGATAAAGAGAACCAAATTAAACAAATGAAACAAAAATATTGTACTTGGTCATTGATTTATTGTGGACAATGATTGTTTATTACTGTACATATCTGTGCCTGGCAAACGTATGTGATCCACTAGGATAAACAGTTAATTTGAAGGACGCTGAGGGAGGCTGGACTGAGAGTTCAGCCAAACCTTAGCAGATATACAGTGACATCTGTCATGAGGACATTTTGACAAGAAAACAACTAAAAGATCTGTCTACAGTTACAGTAATCAGCTGCTTATTGTATGCACCATATCAGTGCTTGTGATACCCCTTCCAGTGACATTTTACAGTAAGTTACATATTATTTTCTATATTGGAATGAGGGTCGAGAACAACAAGGAGGAAGGGGGCCCATATTCATGCAAGAACAAGATAGAGATCATGAACATGGTTTTGGCCAATAATGCTGTCATGCTCAGAGAAATTGAAATTCAAGCGAACATTATCGGTGACCATGTCATTTTCAATAATGCCCATCAGGTCTCTCAGTCAACACTGGCACGCATCCTGAAAAGACATCAGGTTCAAATGAAACAACTTTATCAAGTGCCTTTTGAGCGGAATTCAGAGAGGGTCAAACGACTGCAGCGTGAGGTTTGTATTGTTCACTTTAGCACTCTGATGTTGCATACTGCACACGTGACCTTTCTACATGTATGTCGTTGACTATACTAGATCTACACTATGGAACGGGAGAGAGCCATACTGGACAGGGATAGGGCATCAATCGAGAGAGAGAGGGCAGAGCTGCAGAAAGAAAAGGAAGCACTGATGAAAAGCAAGATTTCCAGGAACAATGGTTCTACTGATGTGGAACTGGACTCCTCCGCTATAGAGAAGAAGGAAAGATTGCTTTCCATATTTGAGAGACTTGTTGATAAGCTGTGAACGGTGGCCATAACTCAAAGGTTTCTAGGTGAAGGATGTACTGTAGGTGATAGTGCTCACAAGACATACAGAAATGTTTTTGTCACTATGCCCAAAAGCATTTCTTAAGATATCATGAGGTTAGTTATTAACTGCTCTCAGATCTCCTGTGCACACACGAGGGGCCTCATTTATCAAGAAGTGTTCCCATAACGACTGAACCTTCCATGTGCCAGGGTTCCCTTGGTAATTATACTTTACTTGCCAGCAGCATAGAGCCCTGTATTGCCCTGCTGGTTTGCTTCTAAAGCTAAGCAGGGCTGGGCCTGGTTAGTCCCTGGATGGGAGACCAGTGCTGCTGGAAGTGGTGTTGGAGGGCCAGTAGGGGGCACTCTTCCCTCTGGTCTTAAGATCAATCCCAATGCCCCAGGGTGGGGATGGGGACATCTGCCCTGCTTAGAGTGCTGTCTTTCGGATGGGACGTTAAATGGGTGTCCTGACTCTCTGTGGTCATTAAAAATCCCATGGCACTTATCGTAAGAGTAGGGGTGTTAACCCCGGTGTCATGGCCAAATTCCCAACCAGGCCTCACCTCAATCGTGGCCAACTAATAATCCCCCTCCTTCCTAATTGGCATATATAACTACTCATCTCTCCACCTGATAGCTGATGTGTGGTGAGCGTTCTGGCGCAAAATGGCTGCCGTGCATCACCCAGGTGGGTGCTACACATTGGTGGTGGTTGAGGTGGGTTTTCCCCCTCACTGTGTAAAGCGCTTTGGGTTCTTGAAAAGCGCTATATAAGCTGAACGAATTATTATTAATTATTATTAATTACACTGAACTACACAATCTTGTATTTCACTGTATTTCAGAGTTTTGCAGATGGATGCTGAGGAAATCCTACATGATTCCATATCCATACTGTAGATGAGGCAGTGTTCAACCTCACAAAAGCAAGGAGAGGCAGGAATATTATTGGCCACAGGACTATATTCAATGTCCCAGGGCAACTTGGGGGTAACATCACCCTTTGCACTGACCTTACACAGGATGGGGTCCTCCTCTGTCATGCTAAAATGGGCCCTTACAACACACCTCCGATTCTCGCACTTTTGGACCGATTGCACGACTTCATCACAACAGTGAATCAAATGCACCAGATGCAATACACTGTCATCTGGGACAATGTTTCAATCCACCGCTCTGCTCTGGTCCAGAACTGGTTTCAACACCATCCACAGTTTACAGTACTATACCTTCCACCATACTCTCCGTTTCTAAACCCTATCAAAGAGTTTTTCTCTGCATGGTGGTGGAGGGTTTACGATCTCTGGCCCCAGGCTCAGGTACCCCTCATTCAGGCCATGGAGGATGCCTGTGACCTAGTCAACGCAGCAGCTGTGCAAGGATTGATTTAACATTCAAGGCGGTTCTTTCCGCGTTGTCTTGCTAATGAGGATATCGCCTGATGTTGAATAAATTCTCTGGCAAGGTCCAGCTAGGCGAAGTGATAATAGTAGTATTTTCTGTACTATTTAGTCCGTTTTTTCCAGATGTTTTTTTATGTTGTTGTTTTTTACTGTAGTTGTAACCTGTACTGGATACACTATTTTATGTTTGTTGTTGTTGTTTTTTACTGTAGTTGTAACCTGTACTGGATACAGTATTTTATGTTTGTTGTTGTTTACTGTGGTTGTAACCTGTACTGGATACAGTATTTTATGTTTGTTGCTGTTGTTGTTTACTGTAGTTGTAACCTGTACTGGATACAGTATTTTATGTTTGGACTTGTTATTTACAGTAGTTGTAAGCTGTACTGGATACAGTATTTTATGTTTTTTGTTATTTACTGTGGTTGTAACCTGTACTGGATACAGTATTTTATGTTTGTTGCTGTTGTTGTTTACTGTAGTTGTAACCTGTACTGGATACAGCATTTTGTTTGTTGTTGTTTTTTACTGTAGTTGTAAACTGTACTGGATACAGTATTTTATGTTTGTTGTTGTTGTTGTTAACTGTAGTTGTAACCTGTACTGGATACAGTATTTTATGTTTGTTTTTGTTGTTTACTGTAGTTGTAACCTGTACTGGATACAGTATTTTATGTTTGTTGTTGTTGTTTACAGTAATTGTAACCTGTACTGGATACAGTATTTTATGTTTGTTGTTGTTGTTTACTGTAGTTGTAACCTGTACTGGAGACAGTATTTTATGTTTGTTGTTGTTTTTTACTGTAGTTGTAACCTGTACTGGATACAGTATTTTATGTTTGTTTGTTGTTTGAGCTAACAGTGTAATGCACACTACTGTAATAGCATGGAAACTGGGACATGTTTTGTTGTGATTCTACATGTTGACATGTTGATTGGTTTGGGTATATGGAGAGAAATAAATTATATTCTCCTCAGTCTGTAGCTTTGGTCTTGTGTAGTGTTTGGTGAACTCATTGTATAGTTGCAATTTCTCTTGTGTACTTCATTTACAGTACACTATTCACTGAGAAGTGGAATTGCTAAATGTGTTTTAGGTTAGCAACAGCAGTGTGTAACTGAAATGTGTGTTTCATATGGTAACAACATATGGTTTTTATAAATTAGTGTATAGTTTTTGCAAGAGTGTTTCATTTTGCAAAGGGTCGCAGGTGTTCTGCTAATTGGGTGTGTGGTTGTGCTAATTGTGTTTAGTGTTTTGAAAAATTGGTCCCGGTTTTCAAAATAGTGCTTTAAAAAAAAAAAGAAACTGTAATTATTAATAATACAGAAATTATATTTTAACAGTTTAAAACAAATATATATTTTTTACCCACCTTCCCCTCTCTTGATGGGCAATATTACACTATCTTAAATCACCCATTTGGCATTTATGCCCACCAATCATATTGCAATCATATTGCTTTACCATTCAAAGTCAATCTATGCTCCAGAGCATCAACTCTGACGTTTATTTTAATAACAATTTATTTAATAAAAAAAGTAATTAATAACAGTAGGCTGCATCTGAAAAAAGACGTTCTGCTGAAAACAGAGATGGGTTTTTGTTTAACTGTTTTTTTCACAGCCTGATTATTGAGTCTCAAAAGTGTAATTTAAGGACATCTACAAATTGGAGCGTGTGCAGATTTGATTTCCTTTCCAACTATCCACAAGGATGTTTGTTTGCGTTCAGCTCGAGCTCATACAGTATCACGGATGTACAGTATGCCTAAATCCACACATGCGCAGTACGTACACAAGTCGAGCTCATGCATCAGTGGCATGGATGCATTAGGGGAAGTGGTACATTGTTCATTGGCAAGTAGGTCCCCGGATCAGAGAATTCAGTTATCTCAGGATTAGGATGGACTGGCCCTAGATGCTACCTAATGTACCTGTACATGGTACAGAGTCAAGGGAAATATGTGACCTAATGCTATACTGAATAAAAAATACATAGGGAAAGATTTGTTGGAAAATCACCAACGTTACATTAGGAATAGTGAATGCATGTTCTGTAAAAACATTTTTATGAACTATGAGGAAGGCTTGTCTGTTTCTATATTTTCAGGTCACTCTCTGGTCTCTTTGTCTATCCCTCACGTGTGTTTTTGTGCCAGATGTTCTCCCTGTCTATCCCTCTGTCAGTGATCTGTATAAATGATCTCTATATTATGCTATCATTATAGCACATTTATTGACTGTCCAGAATGATAGTTGATCCATAAAATGTTAAACCTGCTTTACCCCTGGCCAACTGTATTGATTTCTTTAGATTTTTTTGAGAACAATGTATACATATCCTACTGGATGTTATTTTCTTTAACGAAAATAAGAGGGAAGAAAATTTACAAAACACAACCAAACAACAAAAAACAGTAAGGAATAACAATGTAAATATGTTTACAACACTGTTGGACAGGACAAACCACCAAATGTACTCTAGAAACGATAAAAAAATATATATTGTAATTGGCACAAATGACTAAATTTGACTTTGTCAGCCTCATGTAGCCTTTCCGATTCGTTATGTGATCATAATGTTTTAGTGTTTTAGCTTGTAATTCTGATGCATTCATCTTTCAAATAGTCTACTGCAGAAGAGATACTTAGTCTTTTTAGTGTTGCCTTTTTTGTCCAAATATCTAACACTAGAGGGCAGTATTGACACTTGTGTCCTGTAGGGTTTTTTACTAAGCACACATTATGGAGATCAATAGGGTTCATAGTGAACAAGGTCTATTAATGACCCTTTTTTATTACATTTTGACTGAATTGTATCTCACCTGCATATTCATATTGGATCCTGCGCTTAAAAAAAAACAATTTTCTTGTTTGTTTAACAGTATAATTTAGATAACCTTATATGCAATATGCAGTGCCGACCCAAGCCTTTTGGGGGCCCTAAGCAGAATTTGATTTGATTTCGCTTATGCCTGGGGCCGGCCCTGGCAATATGCATAAAAACGAAATGAGACAGGTGCATACATTTGGGCACCCCAAAAAAATATCACATCAATATTTATTTGAGCCTCCTTTAGCAGAAATAACAGCTTCTAGACGCTTCCTATAGACTCTAATGAGTGTCTGGATTCTGGATGAAGGTATTTTAAACAATTCCTCATTGCAAAACATCTCCAGTTCAGTTTGGTTTGATGGTTGCAGAGCATGGACAGCCCGCTTCGAATCAGCCCACAGATTTTCAATTATATTCAGGTCTGGGGACTGGGATGGCCATTCCAGAACATTGTACTTGTTCCTCTGCATAAATGCCAGAGTACATTTTGAGCAGTGTTTTGGGTCATTGTCTTTTTGAAATATCCAGTCCCGGCGTAACTTCAACTTTGTGACTGATTCCTCTACATTATTCTCAAATATCTGCTTATATTAAGTGGAATCCATGCAACCCTCAACATTAACAAGATTCCCAGTACCGGCACTGGACACACAGCCCCTCCACCAAATTTTACTGTGGATAGCAAGTGTTTGTCTCGGAACGCTGTGTTCTTTTGCCACCATGCATAATGCCACTTGTTATGATGAATTAACTCCATCTTTGTTTCATCAGTTCACAGCACCTTCTTCCAAAATGAAGCTGGGTTGTCCAAATGTGCATTTGCGTACCTGAAGCGACTCTGTTTGTGTGTTCCAATTAATCATTGCTAGGTAGTTACAGGTATTCAAATCAACAAAATGACATGGGTGGCCAAATTTATGCACCTGTCTAATTTTGTTTTGATGCATATTGTACAATCCAATAAAACTAATTTCACTACCGAAATATAACCGTGTCCTTCAGTTCTTTGATAGATCAAAATGAAATTGAGGATTTAATCACCCAATTATTTATAAATGAAAATCATGGAAATTGTCAGGGGTGCCTAAACTTTGCAAACGACTGTATTATAGAGTCACTAATTGAGCTCCATAAACCTTATATTCCCCCTGGACTTAAAAAAAGAAAGTGCTTTTCAAATGCAAGAAATAAATAATAATAATAATTAATCTAACCAACCTTATAATCTGATGGATTTAGACGTGGAACCCCAGGCAGATGCAATTAATGAGTTACAATAGAAAACCAGCATGCTATGGACCTCATAGGGCAGGGGTATTCAACACTAACCCCACCCAGACCAGAGCCTGCTGGTTTTCTGTTCTACCTTATTAGTATTTGCATCCACCTGCTGTACCTGGTCTAAATTAAACCCAGATTAGACATTTGGAATGAAAAAGTTGAATAGGGCTTTCAAAGGATTAATTGATTACCCCTGGTCAATAAACATACAATTCTCCCATAGACAAACACAAAATTCCACAAGATGGACTTTGGTTACATACAGTATTATTCATTTTATACTAATGTTGAAATTGGAAATTAGATTTTGAATGATCAGCAACCATCGCAATTAGAAGAATGTTATTACCTAAAATAATTACATTTAGGGTGCAGTGGCACTCTTTTGTGGGAAAATATTCTTGCTTAAACGTGCAATATGTAATTTTTGGCCGCCAGGGGGCTCTCAATCAAAACAATAGCAAAAGATGTGCTTGGATGACGTCGGGAGGTTGCGTGGGATCATGGGTTTTGTTATCGTCGTCAATGACAACCTTCCAATCTAGCGTCTCCGGCAGAAAAAATGTTAACTGACAAAGTAATATATTGTTAAAAAAATTATAACTTTATTCACGTTATGTTTGGCGGCTCCCTGGAACTTAGAACAACTAGAGCAGTCACAGGTTATATGACGCCATTTACGGGCGACAAAATGAAACGCCCTGTGTCTTCGAAGTATATTGCAAATTTCTCTGGATTTGAAAGTTAGTGGAAACATTTAGGATAATGTAAGTACACAACTAAGAAATATATATAATATATGTATAGTGATGTTTGCTTTTATTTCAAAGTATGTATTTTGTTATTGTTTTGATTGATATTACATATTGTACCTTTAAATTCTTG
Source organism: Umbra pygmaea (assembly GCA_016801145.1). Lineage (NCBI taxonomy): Eukaryota > Metazoa > Chordata > Actinopteri > Esociformes > Umbridae > Umbra > Umbra pygmaea. The sequence goes on from JACXGM010001508.1 coordinate 34,617, forward strand.
AGCTTATCTGTTCCGATCGAAGAGTTGTTGTATTAGCTATTTTAACTAGCCTATTTACCCTAGCCTATTTACTGTAGCCTATTTACTGTAGCCTATTTACCCTAGCCTATTTACTGTAGCCTATTAACCCTAGCCTATTTACTGTAGCCTATTTACTGTAGCCTATTTACCCTAGCCTATTTACCCTAGCCTATTTACTGTAGCCTATTTACCCTAGCCTATTTACTGTAGCCTATTTACTGTAGCCTATTTACCCTAGCCTATTTACTGTAGCCTATTTACCCTAGCCAATTTACTGTAGCCTACAGTCGCATACAAATTTTAGGCACCCCTGACAATTTTCATTTGTAAATTACTGGGTGTTTGGATCAGCAATTTCCTTTTGATCTATCAAATAACTGAAGGACACAGTAATATTACTGAGTTAATTGGTCATAATAAGGGGCGTTATGTATGGTGGCAAAAGAACACAGCATTCCAAAACAAACACTTGCTACCCACAGTCAAATTTGGTGAATGTTCCATCATGCTGTGTGGCAGTGTGGCCAGTGCCGGTACTGGGAATCTTGTTAAAGTTGAGGGTCGCATAGATTCCAATTAATATCAACAGATACTTGAGAATAATGTTGAGCAATCAGTCACAAAGTTAAAGTTACGCTGGGGCTGGATATTTGGATAAGACAACAACCGAAAACACTGTTTAAAATCTACTCTGGCATTATGCAGAGGAATAAGTACAATGTTCTGGAATGTCCATCCCAGTCCCCAGACCTGAATTTCATTGAAAATCTGTGGGGTGATTTGAAGCATGCTGACCATGCTCAGTAACCATCATACTTAACCGAACTGGAGATGTTTTGCAAAGAGGAATGGTCCAAAATACCTTCATCCAGAAACCAAACACTCATTACAGGCTATAGGAAGTGTCTAGAGGCTTTTATTTCTGCTAAAGGAGGTTAAACTAAATATTGATGTGATATTTCTGTTGGTGTGCCCAAATTTATGCACCTGTCTAATTTTGTTTTGATGCATATTGCACATTTTCTGTTAATCCAATGAACCTCATTTCACTACCAAATTATTACTGTGTCCTTCATTTATTTGATAGATCAAAATGAAATTGCTGATCAAAACACCCAATTATTTATAAATGAACATCATAGAAATTGTCAGGGGTGCCTAAACTTTTGAATATGACTTTATTTACCCTAGCCTTCCAACGAGCTAAAATCAAGTTGATGACAGTATCGTGCATCAAAGCAAATAACTATTAGTTTATTAATAGATCCAGAACTGTTTCAAACTATTTATATGTGCCTGGTTGAAACTACACAGTCTAAATAAGTAATATTCACCTGCCTTTTAATGTGAATGGATTGGACACATTGTAAATAAAGCATTTGCTCTTTGTCTTGAAGGACCATGGAAAACCGCTTGCTGGAACCATCGATTTGCTCGAATGTTAATGCCTTCCGTTACGTGATGTGATTCTGACTTCTGTCGGAACCACTACAGACTGTAACGCAAGAAAGGTATGGATGCTTCTCAGTTTAGGAGATACATTTGTCTTCATCAGCACCTCACATATTAGCACATGCATGTAGTGTTCTGTAAGGCATTGTATTGAGATAGTGAACCAATAGGATTTGCTGTAAATGCTACACACAGATACTGTACTATATTTATACACAGTATCCCACATCAACAACAACAACACACACATGTACTGCAGGAGAAAGCTAGAACCAATTACTTAGGCAACATTCATCTCCTCTGACCTGGGTGGAGACCTTTATCTAACCTCTCTATGGCGTCACAGTCCTAAATCTTTTTATGTTAAATGTTCTTCCGATGCACAGACATTGCGCTTCTTATCACCACACCCAGGAAGAATTAGCTACTACCTATGCAATGGAGTAAAGCGCAATTACTCGCCAACCACCCAGTTTGAGCTAGCAGGTGCCTAACACACCACAAGGGGTCGCTAGAGCATGACAAGGCAACTCCACCCACATCTTAACCCTCTAACCTGGAGGGTGCCAAGCCAATTTGCCTTTACCTCTATGTAACCCTGGTGCACTGTTGGTCTGCTGCAACTAGGATATTGAATGTAGTGACATTGCAGCGACATTCAGGACCCACAATCACATTGTGCTTAATGGACTGAAGGGTTCTTGAAACTAGCCATCAGGCATTCTAGTGGTATCATACTTATAACTCCCTGAATTCCTCTTGGCAAGGTAGCATAGTGGATAGGACGTCTGATTGGTGACCCTGGTTGAACCCCCCCCCCCATTCCCCCTAAGTCGTTACTGCAAATAAGTATTGTTTCTAAGTCAATGTGCCTGGATAAATAATACAAAAATAATTGCTTACCAGGCGGGTCACTCCCTGACCACTGTTAATGCATTCATTATATTGGGTGTTCTTAGAAGCGATAGCTATGAATGTGTTGTGGTGACATATGTCTTAGTAATACAGGAAAATCTTTTCTTGGTACTAGACCCACTGAAATTGCTGCCACGAGAAAAGTTCACATGTTGAATTTCACAAAATTTACTTGTTGGATATGTTAATGCTTTTAGAGAAAGACCCTACAGAAATTATTTGGAAAATGAAGAATGTGAATAGGATTGATAGTTTTCTTGTTAAAATATATTCTATAACAAAGAAATGTTTTTAGATTTTTTTATCAAAATGTGTTTTCATCTCCTTAAAAGCACATCTGTGGTTGTAAATAATAATTTAATAATGCAAAGAAATACCCTGGGGCATTTATTGACACTTGACCATCATTAATAATGGCAACTTCTAGAGAATTTACATTTTCTCAATTAATCACTAGGAATCATTATCACTTGTTAACCCTCCTCTAGGCTTTGGACACATTGTGCTAGATTTTGGGCAAGGTGGAGAATTTACACTTGCTATGAACAACCAATGCGTGTATTTAAGAAAACTGCTTCGAACCTATGGTAGAATATGGAATTCTGTGATTTTTTTTCTTATCAACTAGTTATAGATCCTCTAAGCTCCAAACAATTACCAGCTGTCGCTATCTTTCCCTACTCTGTCCTACTACTACAAGAATGTTATTGTTTATTCACTTATCATTTGCTGTAAACATAATCAATCCAGCCGTGAAATACTCAATAGTGACGCTTGGGTCTCCCAGGGCTTGTGTCTTAGCTCATGGAGTGATCAATATTACATTTAGCCCAAGAAATGAGTCTGAATTACTCCGACTTCTGACGTCAGAACATATGCAGAGGGTGTGTCCGAAATGGCACCTCGTTCCCGCCTTATCGAATTGATTTTGACCATAGCCGGAGGCTTTCACTTGGGTTACAACCAGTTTTAACTGTACTAGCAGGTGATGTATGGTATCTGAAGGGTCATTCTGCAAACGTTATTCCAGTGACGGCACTAAATTAGACATCGATTTTCTGCTTGACCTCCTGGTGTTCCTATTCTGTTTTACTGCAGTGGTGATGACGATGTTTGTGAGGGTGTGAGTTAAACTGATGTAAAGTTATTCACAAGGTTGTAAGTAATAAATTATGTATCATAGTCAGACCTGGTTGTTCAGGAACATGAAAATATCAGAGCAGGGATTTTCTGCTCTGCTGTCAAGGTCAGTATTACTGGATATCTCTAGTGTCTATAGCAGTGGTATTCAACTCTAACCCTACGGGGTCCGGAGCCTGCTGGTTTTCTGTTCTACCTCAACATTAATTGGACTCACCTGGTGTCCCAGCTCTAAATAGGTCTCAGATTAGAGGGTTGCAATGAAGAAATGGAGTGGATCTGGCTTCGAGGTCCAGAGTTGAATACCCCTGGTCTATAGTATAAGCAAGCTTAATGTAAAAGTACACCAACTTGACAGGGAGCTAGCTAGTCCATTGAAGTGCCCAATCTATCTAGCAAGGACACTCTGGCTCTTGTCCTGGAAAATAAATAGTAATAATTTTGTAAAGGCTAAATTTACGAATTATGTAAGGACAGTTTTTCTGCCAGATAGGGTGTGGTCTAAAGTGGTCTCGTTGTCAGAATCCTTTACTTTTATGCTTTTTTAACCTTTATCTTTCCAGGAAGTCAAACTGAGGTCACTATGCGTCTTTTAAAAGTAGACCTTCAAAACCATTGCTCCTCAATAATCATTTTAAAATACTTGATGTTTTTCCATGTTTCTGTTGGATGTAAACAAGACATATTCATACTTAGGATGTAAAACACTATACTTTGTCCTGTTGGTTTTCAGTCCTGGTCGTATATGTCATCTGTATTTAAGTTTATTCTGCATTAAGAAGAATGCCTCGGAACAGAGTTGGCTTGTCTGGTATTACATTCTCAATTTGTCTCAGACTTCTTATTTGTCAAGGTAATGTGGCATTGTTGGAATACAGAAACAGTTTTATGCTACAGTTTTTATCATCGCAAGCCAGTGTTTCTGAATGTAGATTCGAACTCTACTGAAGACTGTATTAGGCACGTCTGAATATCTCAACGTTAGGGATTGTCCCGAGTACCAAAAAGTATTCTCATGTAGTTCTCCCAATAGTTTTTCAAAATAATAAATAAATAATTCAGTAGTTTTAGCAATTAAAAGTCCTCAGACCTGTCTTGATAATAAACATTATAAACCATTGATTGTCCCATAGCCCATATATTATATTTGATTCATTTCATTGGTCCTTGAGGAATTTTCATGTGTTCAGCACAGAGGAAAAGGATATTGAAAGATACAAACAGACAGACACAAAGAGCAGTATCTAAAAACAAACAATATGTGGATTAGTGTGGTGGGAGTGAACAGAAGCATTCTGCATCTCCACCAACACGACCGTAGTAAACAATCATCTATGAATTTGTTTAAATAATGTGGAAATCAATAAGAAGTGTTCAGGGAAGTGGCTGATGCCTCTGAAAAAGGTCTATGTATGAGATAGTAAAACAACATAAAATATTGCAGGGTAGAGAAGTAAAAGTTGCTTTCTATACTTGGAATTTACATAATTAGGCTGCATGAAAGAAACAGAGATCTGCAGAAAAAGACATGACAGAAAAATTGGCCTTCATAGACATTCGGAGAAAGACAAACAAAAATGACCTGAAATAATGAGAGTGTATGTAAGAGATAGAACAGACAGTTATCATGCCAGTCACATCTTCCCTTGACCATCTTGAGAATAAATATGTGTATGCATGTATGTTTGGTCTGAAGAACAAAACAAATGAGGTTGGTGTTATGTGCAAAGGCTCTTAGACACAAATTGTTGCATGTATTAACACTCACAAGTCAAACATGTAGCATGACTGTAATCAATCCGACTCACTAACCCAACACAGACTGTCTGTCCAGGGACTAGGAGCAGATGCCCTTGTGATCTAAATTCAGAACGCATTGTACCCTCCAAATTGTTGAAGGGTGCAATCTGCTTAAAAGAAGACATGGAATTACAGGTTTTGAAGTTAAGGGTTATGTAATTTGGTGCATTTTATGACATCACAAATTAACAGTCTGAAGTTGAGAAGGTGTTTTTGTAAATCCCATGATTGGGTTGAAACCATATACAGTATCTGCTTCAATAACGACGTAATGGATGACTGGAGATGATGATTGGCTAACACCAGAGTCATCCAGAGTTTGGACCATGGCCATAAAAAAAACAAAAAACACCCAATGAAAATTGACCCAACAAGGTGTCTCCAAAGGTTGACAAAAACCAACTACTATGTCAGTTAAGAAAAAAAACGAGTATGATTGCTTATTAAAAATAATAACCGATATGCATCTGCTAAAGGTTGCTACCCACACATAAAAGATTAAAACATTCTGTACTCACTTTTAGGATGAACTCTAAACCGGGGGTCCATGTGGCATAGTGGTCTAAGTTGCTTCATTGTCATGATAGTCAGTGGTTCGAGCCTGACTATGGGTTCTCTGACTTTCCCCGGCCCTTCTGCACGAAGTTGCGCAACTTGGCATAGCGCTTCCCTGGATATGGGTTAGATAAATCAGATTATCCATCCTGCCACGTTGCTCTCCAGCGACTCCTTGTGTTCAGATTGGGGGCCTGTAAAAGGAACAGTAGTTGGTGAACGTAATCATCCCGTGCATGATCCTAAATGCTTCCGTGTTAGCCGTGCAAAAATAATCGGTGGCTCTGCGACGTGTGGTTGGATAAACCATGTGAGCGACCCCTTGTCATCCCACAGATCTCTACGAGGAGTTGCGGAGCTGCCGGCAAGGTAGGATTAATGAGAATTGGGAAGCGAGGAAAAAAAATAACATCAATCCAACTAGAAAAGCTCTTGCCTCATAACCGTTTGCTCTTCCCCTCTGAGGCTGACGGGCTGGAAAGAGTGAACACTCATAAGGCCACAGGTCCAGATGTCATCCATGCTCATTTCTGTTCAAGATGATTACGCTCACCATATACATCCGCAATTGAAATTACAGGCGCCCGATCTGCACAGAAAGAGTCGCTGGAGATTGATGTGGCAAGGTAGATTATCTGATTTATCTATCCCAAATTGCAGGTAGTACTATGCCAATTTGTGCTGCCTCGTGCAGGAGGTTCCGGGCAAACTCAGAGAAGACAGTCAGGCTCGAACCACAGATTATTAGGGCTGTAATGGTACACGTAACGGTACAATATGGGGTGCTATTCAGGGGTTCGCAAATAAACCCAAATACATAGAGAACATTAAATTATCAATAAATAAATGGCGAGCTACTGTATTTTTTATTCTTCTTCAAAAAATTGGAATACCATGAATATCTTATCCTTAGCACACATAAATGCACGTAATCAACATTGTAATCAGTATTGACACTTATCCAACTTTGTGTAACAACACAAGGAGAGCTAGAACTACAAATTCTCTGCTTCATCTACAGTCAAAACTAGACTCTAATAATGCTATTTGTCAGTCTCGACTGTTACTATTTTTGATCTCAGACATATAGAAAGCGATTTAGGATAACATGGCGTGGACATGTCGTGTTTTGCTCATATGTTCTGACATATACCCTTGAAATAACTCAGTCAACTTCAGAGTGTCTTGGTTCTTTTGCAACTTTATATATGTCCTGTTTCAATTACAACAAAAAATGAATAAGCCATGTTTATAGCTCTACCCAGCTATAGATTCTCCAACACAACAAAAAACAGCAATCACCCAAATCATGTTTATTTTAAAGAGACAGTGCACAATTTCCCAAAATTAAAAAACATTGAGTTCTTTACAGTTCATAAGGACTTTAAAACATGCATTATTAAATATTTATTTCCTTCAAACAAATAACTTGGCCTGGCTACATTAATATATATGTCTGTTTTCCAGGGCACAACATATGAAAAGTAAAAAAGGTTGCTATCGGGCAATGCATGTGCAAAACTGTATGATTTAAAAGAGTTTTCTAAATGTTTTGCTTGAGGGCTTCCCAATGTTACTTTGTCCATATAGTCGGTCGGTTCCAGAGGCAGTTGTGGAAACAAAAACAACTCCTCACTGTATTCAAGCAGCCCTATTATCAGCAGAATCTGATTAGGCAAAATAACTTACTAGAGCAATAGGTGTTTTTATAGCTGCGGATATGCGCCCATCATTTGCCAATTAAACTAAAAACAGATTTTTAATAACTTTTTATCAATAATTTTTTGCACTGTACCGCAATACACACCGTACCGTGACCCTCAAACCGCAATACCCTCGAACCGTACCGTGGGTTAGGCGTACCGTTTCACCCCTACTGATTATCATGATGTAGACTGTCCTGCGATGCAGTGACTTAGCACACGCACCATTAAATCTATACTAAAACACACAGGAAGCCAATTAAAACAAATATAACGGAGGCCCATTATCTGGACTAGGTCAGCCGTGGCTCTGAATATATTTTTTAATGAGGATTCAATTACTAATTTTAGCATTCCAAGGGCTAAACGATGTTCATGGAAATTATAAGATATTGGTGCCTTATTTTCATTAATTATACTTATTATGATGTATGTGTCCTAATGTGATGATTGGCAAATTCATTTAAAGTCCACTAATCGGGGCGTTAAGGTCATAATATAATGACTTCAGGCTAAGCTGTGATATCTTTCTTGTTAGCCTTGGTGCTATGTTTCTGCTCTAGGCAATAGGAGTAAACGTGCTGGAGTTAGTCTTATAGAGAATATCAGCTAACTGGCTCCGAGACCAAGAGTTCCATACTTTGCATTAGAAGCCTTCAATGTCCCATTGTGCTGAGTTTAAATTGTAATAATTTATTGAGCCATTATCTATATCCAGGTGAGTATTAGTGTTGAAAAATAAATCACATTTTCAGGGGAAGCTCAACCGCATTCATCAGAATCAAGTTATTGAAATGTATTGTTTGAACTTATTGGTCACGACTAACTGTCTTTTGGTCCGTGAGCAAGAGAGAAACCACTATTCTCTCCATGGGCGCTATTTAAGGCAGCCCGCCGCATTGCTCCAATATGAATCGGTTTGGGTTAAATATTAAGGGCAATACATGTTGGACCTTACATGTAAACTGACAAACATCCCCTTTCTTTTTCCATTACTTTGCAGTGGAGCTTTAGAGAACATGCAGGGCTAGTGAAGAGCTGTGAGAGTCGTTGATTTAGAGTCCCCTATATATGATATGTAGATACATATGTCTTCCAAACTCTTATCAACCACCAATGTTTATATGCAACAGTTTTATAGTGTTTCTGTTAACCAATGGCAACAGTTTGATAGGGTTTCTGTTAACCAATGGCAACAGTTTGATAGGGTTTCTGTTAACCAATGGCAACAGTTTGATAGGGTTTCTGTTAACCAATGGCAACAGTTTGATAGGGTTTCTGTTAACCAATGGCAACAGTTTGATAGGGTTTCTGTTAACCAATGGTTAGAGTTAATGATGAGCTGTATGGGAAATGAGGGTTATGGTTAAGGCTAGGAATGGGATTCATATGGACATGAAACTAGGTTTTAGATTAGGGCTTTGAATTTTAAGAACCACTGTGACCGGTCAATGAAACATCTAAAATAACCAAAACGTTTCCAGTCTATCTAATGGCTGTGCTCATAGTGGTTAAATCACAGTCTAGTAACTGCAGAAGGCAGGGGATTGATTTTGGTTCCAGCACTTTACGACTCATGCGTCAGCATGGGGTTGATTGTGGGCAACGGACACGAACACAGACTGTGGATCAGGCCGTCGCAGCACAAATATTAATGCAGACATAATGATGCATGCCCCTACTGCCAGTATGGCCCCAACCACGCCTCACCACAGATCCTACTTAACTCATCACTGCATGTGCCAGTCAGCGGGAAATGATAGGTCTCACATCCGACATGCGTCACACCTGGCCTGAAGAATTATGCATAGAGATATTAATCTAGAAATTAATATCTTTATAGCAATTTGCTGTCCATTTTTATAGCAATTTGTATGAACTTGTATGCCTATGACATGATGGTCGTCCAATGATGACCTAATTAAACAAAATTGCGAAAGCAATTTGAATGTTTTGGGATAACATCACAATATGATGGTCCTAGGTAGCAGTTAAATATGAAATATGGCTTTATTGTAATAGACAGAATGTAGGCTCATGATACAGCTCTTTGCTGTTGACTATAGAATGAAATGATGGCTGGATAACTTGTAATTTTTTGAACTTGTAATATAATGTAGGCTATATAACAAATGGGTAGGCTATATAACAATTAATGGGTAGGCTAATTCTCTATTAAATTAAAAGAATTGTTACAACATCCCAACATAATGGCAACTAGATTATTGTCCATAAAAATGTAGGCTTTTTGTTCACAAATATTTAATGATTAGAAGAGATAACATATGAGTTATCATTAAAGAGATAACTCATACAAATTGAGAGGAATCTGTGTTTTCAAAAAACCACTAATAAGAACAAATATGAAACGTCATTGCATTACAACAAAGGGTGTTAGTCTTTGGAATAACTGTGATAATGAATTAAAAAAAATTAATAATCTATTCAAATTCAAAAAACTTTTCAAAATCAAAATAATGAATAGCTGGATTAGTGATTTTGTTTCTTGTGTGGTCATCAATTTTGTGGATTGCTTGATATTTTTTTATTTAATTTTTTCTTTTGAAATATATTATGGATTATGTAAACTAAGAGGGGGTAGGACTAGATAAGTTCTGTACTTCTTTCTACCCCTTTGAACATGAACAATATTATTTGAGAATTTTCATTCATTTGTTTATATGGTGCTGAAGAACTTGTTTTCGTTATTTAAAAAAAAATAACTTAATAAGTTTTACTTCTGTTTGCATTTTAACATGTTCAATAAAATAAAAAAATAAAAAAATTAAAAAAATTAAATGCACAACATTACTACTACAGTTTGTTATCATACAGTTCAATGAACCAAAATGGAGGGTGAACTGATCTGTATATATTCTAGTTTCTACATAATCTCTGAAACACAGAAGTACATTTCTCTTGATTTAGTAAATTGCTTTATTTATATCATACAGAATCTGCCCGTGGGAGATTTGTTTCTACAATGATGCCCTGCACCGCGTGGAGCGCAGCTGAGCTGTGCATGCGGCTTAAAAGCCTCGGTATACTTGCTGTTGCCGACTTGTTGCGCGCCAATGTGACGTCAAAATTACGTAGATCTCGCTGGCGTGTCAGGATTTTAAGTGCGCGAACAGAGGACCACTCTATTTTTTTTAGGAGCGCACAACAAAGTGAAAACAGGTTTGAGCCGAAGAAGTAGGTCATCGAATCATTGTGCAGACATTCTGAAGTATTCAAAATGCTTCTCTTCCTCTATCATCCTCATTTGTTTCACGAGGATATTGAAGTCACCATATTTATGTCTGGGGTTGTTCAGAGAACGAACATTCCACCTTCTTTTTCTTCATTTCTTTGCAAGCAGGCTCAAAAGCAACTGTTTTTCCGCATCCATTGAATCCAATATCATCTTAGCCACTGTTGACAGTGACGTCAATGCTGCTGCAAGTTCTGCCATTGTTTACCTTTTTCTTCTTGTAGTGCATAGAGATAGCAAAGTCGGTAGCATTTCCTCAGTTGCAACACCTCTGTTCAGGAGAAGACTGCAACTAGTGTCGCGACCACCACGCGCGAGTATAAATAGTTACGGCACTCCCATGACATCACATTGTCACGTGACAGGGCGGCAACGGCGAGTATACCAAGGCCTTAACCCTGCCTTGCTGACAGCTCTACAACTCCTTGGACAAGTTGTGGGATGGTGAAGGGCGCTCACATTGTTCATCCAACCAGATGTCGCTTTTTTCTCACTGCTCATCAAACACGGATGACTTTGTGCGTGATGATTAAACTCACCAACTATACTTCCACGATTGAACGTATGTACAGGCGCCCATCTGCACACGAGGAGGCGCTGGAGAGTGACTTTTCAAGGTAGATAATTTATCTATCCAAAATCCCAATTTGCGCTGCCTCGCTGGAGATTCCAGGGCAAAGTCAGAGAAGCCATAGTGTATGGCAAGCCATTTTAACATTTTAATAGCAAGCATGGATATTTATTGCAGGTATCCGTAATATAATTCTTCCTTGTCAAAACGAACAATTCAAATATCCACAATGACATTGTTACTAGTACAAATGACATCACGTTTCATGTGTATTGGGCTTTCAATTACAGATATCCACAAAATCATTCTTCCTATCTAGAATGATCTTTACAGATATCTGTAAAATAATAATTATTAGGAATAACTCCCATTTCAGATATCTACAATAAAATTGTTACTAGTCAAAATACATTCTGACTAGTAAAAATGTCATTTTTTTGTACGGATATCAACAATAGGTATTATTACAAGTGAAAATGCAATTTCAGATATTTACAGATATAATTATGACTAGAAACAATACAATTGCAGATATCCACAAATCTATTGTGGATATCTGCTAACAGGATATCTGAAATTAAAGTTTTGACTAATAACAGTTGTATTGTAGGTATCTGAAATGGGAGTTCTTCCTAGTCATAATTTTATTGCAGACATCTGAAATGTACATTATGGATAGTAAGAATGAGATGTGGATATCTGAAACAAAATTGTAGATATGAAGAATGTCATTGTGGATATCTGCATTGTTCTTTTTGACTAGGAAGAGTTGATTTAATACATATCCAGTCTAGCTATTAAATGTTAAAATAGCCATTTAAAATTGTAAAGACTTTATATATATATTGAATTTATTACAATCATATATCTTGAAATACAATTTTCACTAGTAAAAATGTTATTGTGGATATGTTTATTTACAATTCTAACTAGTGAGAATACAATTATAACTAAATGTTATTGTGGATACCTAAAATGTAATTACAGATGGGAATGTGGTTTGATTAAATGTTAAAACTTCTTGCCATAATAGTTGAATCTCTGACTACCACGGCGAAGACTGTCCTGGAATGCACATGGGAGTCGGTGTCAGCTGCAAGGTACGGCACGGCATCACTGTAGAAACCAATCTCCCGTGGACAGATTCCGTATCAGCCGTAACATGAGCCCGCTCTCCCCAATTAAGCTCCACCGACCGCCGCTGGTCTGTATGACATAAATTAAGCAACTTACTAAATCACTTGCGTATGCATCACTTTGCTGAACGCAGCGGTTTAGGAGAGCGCAGTTATGTCACTTATTGAAATTGATGGGTTTCTCGGTGCAATGCTGCTTCTCTCCCTTTCACGTGCATGTGTATTTCGTTGAAAATTGGTCAAGACCAAATGGGAGGGGAGAAACATTTTTAGGAAACTGATAAAGAAAACAAAAAAGAAAAACAATTGCAACAATTATTAGAAGCCGTTCTATCCAAAATAAGAAATAATAAGATAACAATCCCCAAATGTTATGATTTTGAATTCATATTTTGAAAACAAATTTGAACATGCCCAAGTGGGCAAAACCCCTTTAGAATACAAAGCATTTATATATATTTTCAGTTCATTGTATTATGTAATAAATGTCTTAAACTTTTACAGATATCATTTTTTAATTCATGTTTTACAAAAACTATCGGAATCTACCAAGCTTTTTTATTTTTTTCATTAAACCAAGTAAGTTGTCTGAGAACAGGTTCGTATTCGCAGCAACGACTTATAGTTCAAAACTTACAATGTACAAAGATAAGCAAATTAAAAGCAATTAAAAAGCTCACATGTAGGAATTATCAATTTAAAATTAGATACAGAAAAAACACCCAAAAAGACACACCCAAAAAGATGATTAGGGAAGGGACATCATTCCAATATTCCTATATCCACTTAAATCATCGGCATTTCTTTTATATTCCCAGCCCGGCCAGCCATATTCACAGAATATCCAAATAGGTACTTAGAGAATTCTACATATATTTTTGGCGGCGGCAAAGCAGTCTAGTTGTAGGGCATCTGACTGGAAAAAGTTATGTCTAGACAGTTAACAATAACTATTAAATAAATAAATAATTGGTCGTTTCTGCAAATTGCCATTCTTCATAATCATCTTGCATGGTTAAATAATGATCAAATAAATAATAATAAAACAAATAAATGACTAAGCCTTGTATGACTTTCACCCTCTTACTTTCAGCACCCTGTGACAGTCTGATTGTCTTTTTGTCTCTCTGTCGATTTGCTTGTTCGTCTCCGTCTGCTTTTCAGTCAGTCAAAAACAGTCTCACACACTGTCACAGATGACAGGCTCTTGCTCTTGGTTGCTTTGCCTCTTAGATTTACGCTGCTCGATGAGCACACCTCTGAACCGTGCTTTTCTGATTGCGAATGTTTGTAGGGAACGCGTTTGGGCACTGGGGTGTTTCCCATCGGCATAGAAGACTGTCGTTGATTAACACTGAACACGGACGACAGTTTCTGTTGGTAGCTTTTCCTAAACCGTTTCGCAGACCTGTGCAAGTTTCCTACGAAACAATAGCACAGCGGATTGAGAGTGGAATTGGTCAGACCCAACCATAGCGCAAACGGTCTTCCCTGGAGAATCCAGTCGTGGTTAGCATGGTTCAAACCATCCTCCTCTTTATGTGAAGGTGAAGTCATGTTAAAGTCTAACCACATGTCCACTACATACAGAGGTAGCCAGGAAAAGGTGAAAAGCACAACCAGCGACAGCACCATCTTTGCGATTCTTTTACGCACTTTGAGACGGGACAGTGATAGCTTAACGCCAAATGTATTTAAATCTTGCGTCCGTTTGTCGTCGTTGCCCCATAACTTCCAGCCAGTAAGAACGCTGATGATTAGATTAAACAGCACAGGGAAGCCATATAGAGAGCAAAATAGCAGAAAACTATATCTCTGTTTCAGTTTTATTTCGTTCCAGCTCTCCACACACACAGTGACGGTGACATCCAGCAGTAATAGAGTCTGAGTCGTGTTCATGAAGAGAAGCGGTATGGCCAGCCCGGACGACACGCTCCACACCAAACTGATCATACACAGTGTCCGGCGCCCGGTAAAAAATGACCGAGCGTGGAGCGGGTTGTGCACACTGTAGTAACGGTTCAGACTGATTACCGCCAGACTCAGAACGCTCGCGGACACCGACACCGCCTGTACGAACGGGACCGTACGGCACAGAAAGTCCCCGAACACCCATGCGTTGTAGACCTGGTGTCCCAGGTTAACGGGCATGCACACACACACAACCATCATATCACACACGGCCAGGTTGACCAGCAGCCTGCGGGTCGTCGAAACCCCTGCCAGCCCAGTCCTCTTTCGGGTGAGAACCAGGAGAGCCATGATGTTCCCCACGAGTCCAATAAGGAAGGACAGGGTGTACATAACCACCAGCACGATGGTACTCGGTTCGTGTCCCGAAAACAAGAACAAGTCTGGGTAGACGTTGGCATCCTGTGAACTTCCGTTGTTGTTGTACTCATGATCAGGAACCCAAAGTGAAACATTCGTTGAATATAATGGTCCAGAATTGAAGTACACATTCGTTAGATTCATCTCCCGCTTGTTCTTACATCGTTTGCGCTGTAGCTACAAGTAGTGTCCAAATTTGCTCACCCCAGATGACGACCAAGACAGTAGCGTTACTGTATCGTGCCGCTCCTGTTTCCGTGGGAAGATGAGGATTAGATGTAGTTGACGCCTTATTGAAAGAGGTTATAACATTCAAATAACTAGTTTCTTAATGAAATAAAATTAAAAAGAAACAACATAGGTCAACGTCTTCTGCACCGAAGCGCCGCTATCGTCAATCTCCGCTGGAACGCGTGGGGTACTTAGGACCCCAATGGCATAACGGAATATGTCTAGTGGAGTATGACTACACAGGCAAGAGCGAAAGAGCGGGGGATGGGGGGTGCATGTCTTCGGAATATGGGAGGTAGGAAATGTGGTTCCCCCCAATAACTAGATTTTACGAAAAATATATAATGTGCGATGTGTCCTCCCCCCAATATTAAATTCACCCGTGCGCCCTTGAGGAAACTAAAGCCACATCACGATATTTTTGACGCAGCAGATGACCAACAGTGGAAATCGATCACAAAATTGCCAACAGATTTTATTTGAAAAATAACAACGATGATCCGTATTGCCGGGTCAAGCAAATATTTATAGCCCAGTGACTGCTCAAAACCAGGCCAAAATGCCTTTAACTAGTCCAATTTCTTAAAGCACAACAGAGTTTACATATGTTCTCAATCATTTTCTCCATATTTAAAATTTAAACTTAACTGCGATTTTTAAAAAACGTTATTCTCTTAATTTCTCAGTTTTTGTTTTGTTACACAAAATGTTTGTCATGACGTGTGCTGTGCCATGTGCAGTCGCTGCTCCGAAAGTGCTGCATACAGGTACTCACTCTCTCCCTACAAGACATAGCTGTCTCTCCTTAATTACCAGACAACAGCTGTCTCTCCTTTCCTTGTATACAAGACAATAGCTGTCTCTCCTTCCCTACAGGACAACAGCTGTCTCTCCTTCCCTACAGGACAATAGCTGTCTCTCTGGCGACAATGAGGTTGTCATGATGATATGAGGGCCAGATTGGACAACTGGCCTGGACACCAGGGTTTCTGTCTCTGATAAGTGCCTAATTCGATGGTTTATTAACCACAGAGACTCAGGATACCTGTTTAATAACTCATCTAAAAGATGTAACCCTAAACAGGGCAGAGTCCCCTTCACTGCCCTTGGGTATTGTGATTTGATCCTTAGACCAGAGACCTGAGCGCCCCCTACTGGCCTTACAAAACAATTTTAAGCAGCACCTGGTTTCTTATCCAGGGACAGAACAGACCCTTCTTAGCTTCAGAGACCAAACAGCAGTAAGCTATAGGGTGCTATGCTTCTGGAATGCAAAGTATGTACATGCACCATTATCATAAACCAATAACAAAAATACTGTATAGAAAAAGGCTTAAATATAAACTGAAAACCTTTACAATTTAGAAATGTAACCCTGAAGCCAGAAATTGCCCTTTTATGATTAAAATGTACAATTATCTATGTTTAATATCCTTGTGGGGATTTCTGGTCAGCACAAAAAAGATAGTAAAATGTAAATATGCTTGCATACAATTATGTTTTGCTCACCCACATCAGTGCCATCTACTTCTAGTTGTCCCCCAGGAACCCCACCCATGAAATCTGAGGGGACACAATGGCATTTCACTCAAAATACTCACCTTGACCTATAAGGCATCTGGACTGCTCCACCTGACCAGTCCCAGCCCCCTATACCAAAAAAGACTTCAGGAATTAAGGGTCTTTTCTCCCCAGGCTGCACCTCCGTGGGCGCACAGAGGGGTGAAATGGTCTCTGGGGGCAAAGAGGGAGGCACAAGAGTAGGTAGGGGCCCTGGAGGAACCAGGGAGCACAGCATAGGCAGGCTCCTTGGAGTCAGTGTTGCCAACTTAGCGACTTAGATTTAGCAACTTCTCAGATGTCTTAAGTGACTTTAATTCAAATCAGCGACTAGCAACAAATCTTGTGACTTTTTGGATAAACCATTGCTAATTCCATAGAAGAAAGTTACTAGTACTGCCGCAACCGCATGGTCTTGCTTTCCTGCCCGGACTCAAGGCACACCTCTCTGCGTTTACTCTGTTCAGTGAGAGAGAGAAAGGTGAGCAGGCTGAGCAGCACAATCAGTCGACCGCACAGTAGCTAACATAGATGTGAATGAGCCACTGCCTAATCTGCCTAGCTAGCATAACTGGTGGCTGATGAGACACTAGCTGCCTAAACTGCCTAACTAGCGGGAGTGGTGTTTGAGAAGCTGCTAGCTGGCTAAACTGCCTAGCTAGCGGAAGTGCTGGTTGAGTTGGTCCGGGAACGGAGCTAGCTGTGCCTGACAAATGAACCAGGAGCTAAGGTCCGCAGCTTCCCAGCCACTCCCCAAAGCTTCCATCTGGGCAGAAGGGGTGTAGCAGGTGGCAGTTTGTAATGCCTGGCTGGTTAGCATTAGTATCAACATCCCTTCCTTGTCTCTCCCTGACAAAACCCCAGCTAGGATGGCGTGAATAGCCATCTATTTAATCAAAGAAATAACAGTATCCAGTTTGGGTCCAGTCAAAATTCTCCAGGGGGAGAGACAGGTAGTGTACCAACCAGACCAGGCATGGTGTTGTTGCTGAGGAAAAAGACTGAAATCCTGAAGCACCCGTAAGGTTCCCCTGCTGAAGAAAGCACATGTACAGGCCTGTCTGAAGTTTTCCAATGAACATCTGAATGATACAGAGGAGAACTGGATGAAAGTGTTGTGGTCAGATGAGACCAAAATCAAGCTCTTTGGCATCAACTCAACTCACCGTGTTTGGAGGAGGAGGAATGCTGCTTATTACCCCAAAAACACCATCCTCACTGTCAAACATGGAGGTGGAAACATTATGCTTTGGGGGTGTTTTTCTGCTAAGGGGACAGGACAACTTCACTGCATAAAAGGGACGATGGACGAGGCCATGTACCGTCAAATCTTGGGTGAGAACCTCCTTCCCTCAGCCAGGGCATTGAAAATGGGTCAGGGATTGGTATTCCAGCATGGAGGGAGCTGAAGGTTCGAGTTGCCAAATGTCAGCCTGGAAACCTTGATGACTTGGAGAGGATCTGCAAAGAGGATTGAGCCAAAATCCCTCCTGAGATGTGTGCAAACCTGGTGGCCAACTACAAGAAACATCTGACTTCTGTGATTGCCAACAAGGTTTTCGCCACCAAGTACTAAGTCATGTTTTGCAAAGGGGTCAAATACTTATTTCACTCATTGTAATGCAAATCAATTTCAAACTTTTTTGAAATGCGTGTTTCAGGATTTTTCTGTTATTATTCCATCTCTCACTTTTCAAATAAACCTATCATTAAAATGATAGACTGATCATTTCTTTGTCAGTGGGCAAACGTACAAAATCAGCAGGGGATCAAATATTTTTTTCACTCACTGTAGATAATATGGTAATGATTCCCAGAAACTCAATATATGGGCTTAGCTGCCCAGTCCCCGAATGGCCACAGGGTGGCAGTCACGCTCCATAGAGCATGACAAGTGCTCACATGCTTCCTTCAAGCAAATGTCGCCGAGCTGTCTGACTGTTATCACACTGCCTGTTCACCATGGAAGCCTTTAGTCAGCATAATTCTATAATTTAATTGTAACCCTGCATTCCGGAAAATCTGATAACGGCAGGACGTGACCACTGTTATAAAATTAAAATAATAGGTTATTATAAATAAATATAAAATTTGATAAAATCTATAGATAGATAAAAAATGCAGTGTGCATACTTTATTAACATTAAAATGACACTCCAGCCTTCTAACACCTCAAAATCGTTTTCCAGGTCGTTATCCCAACATCCTAGAAAAAAAAACACCTATTCAATGCGTTCTGCACTTCCTAAGATGTGCTCCATTAGTTTTTGAGTTCACTCCCCAGTGATGTCACTGTTCCCTGAATGAAACTACAGGGGAGGAGATCATAAAACTGCGTACTCTATCCGTGACTAGGCGTATTACGATACAGTGGGTGGCAGTATATGCACCTTTTAAGAGTGGGACAAGGAAATGTTTTTGCTTTCAACCATCTCCTGCCAAGAAGATGATTACATCTGTTTGTTAGATCATTTGAGTTTCTACAATCAAATGGACCAAAGTGTTTTTGAAAAAACAGCCAGGCCAGATGGAGGATTAAATTTTCCCAGGTAAAGAGCTGATTTACCATTATCTACTTGGCCTATCTGGAGTGGAGGTAGCAACATTAGCTTTAATGTAGCTATCGGTCATTGTGTGAATACATGGAGGAACAAATGTAAAATAAAAAATAATCAGTTTCAGATTCTGGCTAAATCTGTACCCAATGATGCATTGTAGGGCTTATAGCTTTGGGATGATATTGTGACCTGTAGTAAATGTTTTCAAATTGTGGTGTATAATTTCTAGCTAGTAGCCAAGGTCCATCCATCCATCCATTTTCGTCCGCTTATCCAGTATCGGGTCGCGGGGGCAGCAGCTCCAGCAGGGGACCCCAAACGTCCTTTTCCCGAGCCACATTAACCAGCTCCGACTGGGGGATCCCGAGGCGTTCCCAGGCCAGGTTGGAGATATAATCCCGCCACCTAGTCCTGGGTCTTCCCCGAGGCCTCCTCCCA
>JACXGM010001509.1:0-54162 GCA_016801145.1 Umbra pygmaea
GCCACATTAACCAGCTCTGACTGGGGGATCCCGAGGCGTTCCCAGGCCAGGTTGGAGATATAATCTCGCCACCTAGTCCTGGGTCTTCCCCGAGGCCTCCTCCCAGCTGGACGTGCCTGGAACACCTCCCTAGGGAGGCGCCCAGGGGGCATCCTTATCAGATGCCCAAACCACCTCAACTGGCTCCTTTCGACGCGATGATTGTGATGATTGTCTCCATCACAATCATATTCCTTCTTTGTATCACTCTGTTTGTTCCAGCCACTCTGTGTGTGGGAGGCTGTATGTTTTCATCCACTTCACAGTTTTTGCGTGTGTGTTGACAGGGTTGTCGGTGCGCAGCGTGTGCTGGAGAGGGGACCATATATTGGTGGGGACGCAGGACAGTGAGATCTTTGAGGTGGTGGTCCACGATCGCAACAAGCCCTTTCTCATCATGCAGGGTCACTGTGAGGGGGAGCTGTGGGCGCTGGCTGTACACCCCACCAAGCCTCTGGCCATGACTGGCAGCGATGACCGCTCAGTCAGGTAGGTCAGTGGTTCTCAAACCTCTCCTAGGGACACTCACCCATTTCATGTATTAGATGTGTCCCAGATGTAGCACACCTGAATCAACTTATTAACCAGTTATCCTGACCTTGACTGCCGAAATCAGGTGAGCTACTTCAGGACCACAACAAAACTTTCAGATGACTGGGGGTCCACAGGAGAGGTTAGGCGACCACCCTCAAACCCTGGGGATGATCTTTGTGGTCGACGTATTATGTGGTGAATGAAGTAACTGAAGCCAAATGATTACTGACAAAGCTGTCGCTCTATCTGTAGAATATGGAGCCTTATCGATCATGCCTTGATCGCCCGGTGCAACATGGAAGAACCCATCCGCTGTGCAGCTGTGAGCACGGACGGCATTCACCTGGCACTGGGTATGAAAGACGGCTCTTTCACGGTCCTACGGGTCAGGTGAGTCCAGGCCCGTGGTTGCTTCTCATTCAAGCTTCTCCAGTATACCGTACATTGAAGAACATTCACTTCCTGCGAATAACTTCCTGGTCTCCTCAGAGATATGACTGAAGTGGTCCACATCAAGGACAGGAAGGAAGCCATCCATGAACTGAAGTACTCTCCTGATGGGGCTCATCTGGCCGTGGGCTCCAACGATAACTCTGTGGACGTCTACGGGGTGGTGCAGAGGTACAAGAAGGTGGGAGAGTGTGGAGGTTCTTCCAGCTTCATCACTCACATGGACTGGTCCACAGACAGCAAGTACCTGCAGACCAACGACGGCAGTGGGAAGAGGCTCTTTTACAGGATGCCAAGTAAGCCTGACAATTAGATGAGTCACACCATGAAGAGTAATTAAGTGAGACAATATCTCTCATGACTTTGCCTCACTGTGGTTCATTCCATTGTACTGCAATGTGTCATACGCTTAATTTGTTACAACAAAGATACAACATGTCCTTGTGACTAATGTGCTGCCTATTCAATGTTTTTAGTTTCACATGATGAATGTATTATTGTCTTTGTGCTCAGGTGGTAAAGAGGTAACTAACAGGGAGGAGCTTAAGATGGTCCAGTGGTCCTCTTGGACATGTGTGTTGGGCCCAGAGGTCAACGGTATATGGCCTAAATACTCAGACATCAATGACATCAACTCTGTTGACGCCAACTTTAATAATCAAGTTTTAGTAACCGCAGATGATTATGGATTAGTGAAGCTTTTACGGTACCCATGTGTAAGAAAAGGTGAGGATTTCCTTTGGTTCTTTTATTTCATGATGGATGTACAATATGTTGTTTTTGGTTCTTCTATTTGTTGATGCATGCTGTCAGTGTACACATTCAAAATTTAATCAAGAACTATTTGTCTTTTGGTCCCAGGTGCAAAGTTTAAAAAGTATTTAGGTCACTCTGCCCATATAACCAATGCTAGATGGTCACATGACTACCAGTGGGTGATAACCATTGGTGGAGCTGACCACTCAGTGTTCCAGTGGAAATTTGTCACAGACAGAAAGTCGAAAGAAGCTTTTCACCTAGCACCTCAAGGTACATCACTGTCCCAAGCATACTCTGTTATAAATACATACCCTAATCTGTTTGACATCCACCATGCTGCCCTATGCAAATATGATTTTATGACTCTATGTGACTCTTCCTTTTGAACAACGCTCCTTCCCTGAATACAATCTTTCTGTCAGTTTGTAGAGCCCAAGTATACATTAGTGAAGTTGTTCAAGTGAAACGAGCTGCACCCACACGTGTTTGTGTAAAACTCCTACAACTTTGTCTTTATTTGTAAGTCATATCTCTTAACTATATTGGCCAGCGGAAGCCTGAATGTCAGAGAAGCAGGACAGTCAATTTAAATCCAGCACCGATGTGCCAGTAAGTCACACCCTGAACTGTTCCTACTGTCTTGTGGTTGCCTTGTTCTTCAGCCTCGTCAACCTAATGGGGTCTTTGTGTTTGTATATTGGAGTGATTGGATTTAAACATGGACACATTTCCATCATGGATTCATACAGTATATGTCAGACAGGGCTGCACTGCGCTTTGTGAAATTACACCAGATACTAACTGCCGTTAAGTTTAATTTTCCTAATGGACACAGCAAGTGGCAGCCTAGCTGTGTCTGAGCTCCTCACGGCCTTGGCTCAGATTTTCTCTGCATCAGCATTTTAACATTTCAGTTTGAGTAATGTAACTGTGGACCTGGTCAACACTTAAAAGGCTTGATGAATATGAGATGTCATCTTTATTCGAAATGCTAATGTTCTGTGATCAACTTTAGTCTTCGCTAAAATGGGACTCTGATGCGTAGCTTAGCATACTTTTTTTTCAGTTCTGCACAACAAAGTGGACTGAGTCGCTGCTTTGCAGGACAGCTATGTTATGGTGGTCCCGAGTTCGAAGGTAACCACAGCTTTACCGACTTTGCCCGGAGGTTCCACATGAGGCAGTGCGAATTGGCACAGCACAGCCTGGGCAAATATAGTTGGTGAGCGTAATCATGCTGCCCATGTGCCAAAGGCTTCCGTGTTATATGAACAGTCTAAAAATAATTTGACAACTTTGGCGACATGTGGTTGGAGGAACAATGTGAGCGCCCTTCACCATCCCGCAGCTGTTCAACGTGTTGCAAAGTTGCCGACAAAACAGGGTTAGGGGGAATATGACATGACCAATAGGGAGGGGGGAACCTTTTGCAAAAAAAAGAAGTTGTGAATCAGTGCTGGTAGTTGTAATGTCTTCTTCACTCCTGCAGAGACATTGGCTGACTCAAACAGTGAGGAGTCAGACTCGGACCAATCAGACGTGCCTGAGATGGACTCAGAGATCGAGCAGGAGACACAGCTCACGTATCGGCGGCAGGTTGGTGCCACAGAGCCTGCTCAATATCATATTTTGAAAACGAAAAACAAAAAATCAATAGCAGATATCAAGGATCGAAATGCTTTACATTATGTCCAGGTTTACAAAGAAGATCTACCTCAGCTCAAAGAGCAGTCCAAGGAGAAGCACCGTGCCATAGCCATGAAGAAGAGAGAGAGAGCACCAGGGAGCGGGCTGAAGCTACACTTCATCCATGGGTTAGGAGACCTCTGGCAACAACACCATTCAAAATACCAAAACTAATCACACCCCAACGAAGCTTAAAGCATACCTAGAAAAGAAACATTATTCTAACCACACTACCATACAGCTATGCCTGAGACTTCAGCAGACTGCAGTAGATCTTTACCATGTTGTTCTGTTCCAGTTACAGAGGCTACGACTGCAGGAGCAACCTGTTCTACACCCAGTCAGGGGAGATTGTGTACCACGTAGCGGCTGTGGGGGTGGTGTACAACCGAAAGCAGAACACCCAGCGCTTCTACATGGGCCATGATGACGACATTCTGTGCCTGGCCATCCACCCCCTGAAGGACTATGTAGCAACAGGCCAGGTAGGTAGCACTGCTAACAATTAAATATTCAGAGACTAGGATAGAGTAGCTAGCTTACCCTCTTAGGACCTTTAGAGGAGGGAGGCAGGCCTCTGAAGGTGTGTCTAGAAGTAACTAAAGAATTTACATCTGATAGCACCATATGCTGTAATTACGACACTGTTGTCGATCAATCAGCACTTTACGTGATATGCACCTTATTTAAATCAGCAGTCTCAAGGTGTTTAGAAGATACTCAGCCTAAAACCGCAATTTGTAAGAAATGTGTATGTACAGTGGTGAGGAAAAACACCTTAGGAAAGCGTCAACGTGGGTAGAATATTGGAGGGGAGGTGGTAGTTTCTGTGGATGTGTGAAGGTTTAAGACAAAGTTCATCTTCTTCTTCTGTCTGTCCAGGTGGGGCGTGACTCGTCAATACACATATGGGACACAGATATGTTGAAGCCCATGTCTGTGCTGAAAGGATTCCACCAGCTGGGAGTATGTGGCCTGGACTTCTCAGGTAATACCCCGGGGTGTATACAGATGCTGTAAATACACGTTGCAGATGATGTAGCACGTGAACACAACACCACCAACAACAACCAATTCTTGCTTTAACCTAGCCTGACGTTCGCAGTCAGAAATGAAGAAATAGAAATCTTCATTCACACAGGAAAACGGTCGAGATGAAATGTGTTTCAATTTAGGAGCATCGCTCCGAACAGTCCTGTTATGGAGATAGTCCGTGTACACTGGCAGGCTGGCAACTTCAAGGCTATGGCACTCATCTCTCTCCCACTAATTGGCCACAGACAGAGGCGTTCAGTAGCTGCCATTACCTTCCATGGATCAAACCTACAGTATACCAGGCTAGTTTACTGTTTCTCACAAAACAAGAGTAAATAGAGAGGCTCTTTCTGTGAATTTTGTATTGAGTGAGGTTGTGTTTTGTTGTTGTTCCTCAGCGGATGGCAAGCGGCTAGCTTCAGTGGGGCTGGATGACAATCACACCATTGTGCTTTGGGACTGGAGGAAAGGAGAGAAGCTTTCAGCCGTCAGGTGAGTAAAGCGGCTGTAGTAATCTTAGGTGATGCATTCTGGTCTCAGAATGTTTCTACTCTATAGACTGAGAGTAAGGTTTAGCTAGTCTATCACAGGGTCTTACCCCCAGTCGGTCTTCTTAATGCCGATTGCTAAGCAGAGATAGATCATGTTTTCACATTCTTTGGTATGACTCCCAACCTGCCAATCTTCGGACACTAACCACTAGGTTAAGATTAATTAGTTTTGGCCTTGATTTACTTTGATAGTTGTAATGTATGCATGAACAGTGATACTGTGTTAGACTGTTTCCAGGCATTTCCAGCAGTGGGCAAACTACAGAGCCAGAATAATAACATCAAGTCGCATGTTAACCTTTCCTTTTATTATCTAGATGGCTTTATCATCTCTACTTTCAATTTTGACATTTTATATATGAGGACTAAATTGAAATAACTGCCCTATCCTAGGATCACATTATGATTGATGAAGGGTGCAGACCCACCCTGTAGGCAGGTGACGTTTTTACTAATTGAATAAAGAACACTTGGCCCATCTATCTAAACATGGACTTACTTCACTGTGAGGGCCAATCTCAAACTAAACGTCGTAATTTAATGATAAAAAAATATCCGCAACTTAAAACAAATTCTTATGGCATCTACGTGGACACCCACATGTCTCCCATTTTTATTATATTCTTGTTCCTTTATTGCTTTACGCTGGTAGTAAAGTCGAGCATTGGATTTCTGTCTGGCTTGTTAGTGCAGCGGAGGCTGTAGCTGTTGTGTGCTGGCTGATCCAGGGGGAGCTCTGAGACAGCTTGGAGCTGCACTAATCTCCTTTCCAGGCCCTGGTGGTCAGTGCAGTGAGGCGTGCAGAAGGAAATGGGGCCTGACAGGGCCTGTGTACTGTAATGTCTGGTCCTCAGCTGGAAGAGGAGTCTGGTGAGGGATTCAGAGAGAGGGGTTGGAGAGGAAGAGAGGCGGGCAGTGGAGGATAAAGATAGGAGAGAGGGCGATTGTCACGGGGGAGACGGGGAGGAACAGCGAGATGGAGTGGGGTGCACGCTTGAAACGCATAGAGAGGATGAAGTAGGCGTCAGTACCGCTCTGGCCTCAGTAAACGGCATGCAATGAGGCAGCAGCACAAAGCCCAGTGATTAGGGAGCCTGCTCAGTTTGAACTCTGCTTCATTGGATCAGGCCAGGAGGACCACTGAACCTTATTGTTCTCCCAGGAAGAGATCAAGCCCTCAGGGAGGGAGCTTGTCAAAATGTACAGATACACTGAGTGTTAACTCATGCCCCGTATGCAATCCCTTCTCAACGTTTATTCTATATACTATTCTCCTGTTATTCTGATCCTTATGTTTGTGCAGTTAAATTAATGCAATGATTACAATCATTTTTCAGGGGAAGCAAGGATAAGCTTTTTGTCATCAAAATTAATCCGTACTGTCCTGACAAGCTCATCACAGCTGGCGTAAAACACATAAAGTTTTGGCAGAAAGCAGGTAAGAGAACCCAAAAGAAGTGATTACAGTTGATGCATGTTGTTGTCATGTGAGTGGATGACTCAAACCAGACTGGTGTACTGTAACTTGATCGTAGATGTCCTTATGGGGACAAAAATAGGAAGGCCCTCATATACTGAATACCCTCGTCCATATTCCTCTCAAGTTACCATAATTCGCAACACCAGAAGTACCACATACGTACTGTATATCATAAAGCAACATTTAGAAACGTTGAATTATCTATTCAGAAATAGAGCAGCTAATCATGAAGTCTTGCTGTTAACACGCATGGGAATTGTGAGAAACTCAAATGAAAACAGTAGATAGTAGATAACCTCCCTGCAAATCAATCAGCATGCAATCGATATGCAGTATTATCCCAGCTTGTTTTATGGCGGTAATACTAGGATAGATTATTCATGGCACGTATCACATTATTTCACTATTATTACTCAAATGCAATCTCCTTATGACTGGTCAAAGACCCTATTTTGAGTAATGTTTCTAGCAGCCATCCACTATTGGACTGGTCTTCAGACACAGTAAGCACCAACTGGTCGAGTAAAATAATTTTTTAATCAAGAATCTGTATTGAGCTGCCTTTTTAGTCCATAACTTTTTGAGAGAAATCAGATGTGAGTAGCTTAACAAAAGTATATTCACTTGTTCAGGCATATAAAAAGCTCCACATTAAAGAGGCTATCTAGGTCAGATATGTTGTCAGCTGTGCTGCTCAGTGTATACTATACAAGCATGTCAGGAACAGGAACCTGGCTGTATACTTTACCTCCCCAAATAAATTAAATAGTGGATAGCTAGTTGTAGCTTACCAACTTTGCAGACGTTACTCAAAACGAACCTCCTTATCCCCCCTAATATCTATATAAATATGACTAGCAATTTACAGCATCACTGCTCTTGCAGAAGTATTAGCTCATCTTGAAATAATGTAGACTACCTGCATATTGCAACAAAATCAAACAATGTTCTAAACGGTTGTTTCTCAGCAGCGCTTGTTCATTTGAGGTTTTTAGTGTTTTTCTAGTCATGTGAATTCAAAATACAAAATCTAATCTTTTGTAATCAATACCTTCAAATATTTCAGTCAGTGTGGTGTAGTGGGGTAAGTTGCTGTCTTACAGGATAAGCTACACCATGATAGTCAGTGGTTCGGGCCCGACTATGGCTTCTCTGACTTTGCCCGTAATTCCGGCAATAGCGCTGCTATTTGGGATAGATCAGTCAGATTATTTACTATTTACCTTGCAACATCGCTCTCCAGCAACTCCTTGTGTGCAGATTGGGTGCCTGTAAATACAATCATGGAAGTATAGTCAGTGAACGTAATCATCCCACGCATGATCTGACCAGCCGCGGTCGGTGAATCTTAATTGGGGAGGACGGGCTCGTATTACGCTCAGAACCGGAGTGAATGGAATATGTGCAAATCAAAAAAACAATTGGTTTTGTTCGTTGCGCACCATTCCATTCACTCCGGTGCCGAGCGTAATACGAGCCCGTCCTCCCCAATTAAGATCTACCGACCGTGGCTGGATCTGACTAAAGGCTTCCATGTTGGATGAGCAGTGTGAAAATAATTGGCCGGCTCGACGACATGTGGTTGGATGAACCATGTGAATGCCCTTCACCTTCCCGCGTCTGTCCAGGGAGTTGCAGAGCTGAAGACAAGGCAGTGTTTGTGGGAAATTGGACACAACTATTTGGGAGGGGAGAAACATTGGGGAAAAATCACCCTGACACAAATTCATTTACAGGTGGCGGTCTGATCGGGCGCAGGGGCAACATGGGTAGGACAGAGACTATGATGTGTGCCGTGTATGGCTGGACGGAGGAGATGGTGTTCTCCGGTACCTGCACAGGAGACATCTGTATCTGGAGAGACATGTTTCTGGTGAAGACAGTCAAAGCCCATGACGGCCCAGTCTTCAGTATGCACGCTTTAGAGAAGGTACTGAGTGAACAGAAAGGGTTAACACACTGGCCTTACTGATGTACACGAATCCACTCTTATTCTTTTCCCCTTTCCTTCTCGGTTTCTCTCTGTGATTGTTTTGTGTGTGTGCCCTGATGTTGTATCTCTGGAGTAATGGGATTGTATTACTTCATGGAATTTGTATACCATAGAAATTAAATCTATAGAAGCTTAAGATTAAACTGTTTGGTGTGGTCATTTGATTAGTACTAAAAAAAAATGGCGACTGTCGTTAGGTTACAACACGCGGATCGGTTTAATGCGGAAGTAGGGCGCTAGATCTTTGCACTGGAATGGTACACGTAAAAATGGCTGCCGCTTTGACCATTCAGCGACATTTATTTGCAGTGGAATGGCACTTCTATAGATTTCATTTCTATGGTGTATACAGTGATCCTGTATTCAGAGAGACCATGTCCTCTTGTCTGTAGGGATTTGTGACCGGAGGAAAGGATGGCATAGTGGCTCTGTGGGACGACGTCTTTGAGAGATGCCTCAAGACTTATGCCATCAAGAGGGCGGTCCTCACGCCAGGCTCTAAAGGTCAGAGGTCTCAAAACTCTGCCATGGAGCCAATCACATTACATGCTGAAGATTTACATATGGCAAAATATACATACTGAAGACTGTACTTACGGAAGGGTACCTGGAAAAAATGGCACTTGTCTTTTCCTTCTATCATTGACTCTACTGTCACATCCTTGTGTACATTATACAATTGTGATACATTGAGGTTTCAGTGCAGATTAACTCACTAACTGTAATAGGTTGCTCTGAATAATACATCTGAATGACTAAAATATACCACAGGAATCCTTCAGTGGACATTCATGAAGAAACCCTCAATCCATCTTGCTGGATTGAAAATTGCTTTCACTGCCCCTGGTTTCCTAAAGCTTCTGACGTCTTCACCTTCTCTGTAGGGTTGCTGTTGGAGGACAACCCGTCCATACGTGCCATATCTCTGGGTCATGGTCATATACTGGTGGGGACGAAGAACGGAGAGATTCTGGAGGTGGATAAGAGTGGGCCAATAACCTTGCTGGTCCAGGTGAGTGCTTCTCTACAGCTGCATATACTACCATAGAAATGGAATGTATAGAAAGGCCATTCCAATTCAAATCAATGTAGCAGAATGGTCAGAGCGGCAGCCATTTTGTTGTGTACTAATCGAATGACCACACCAAGCAGTTCAATGGCCTTTCTATTCATTCTATTTCTATGTATACAACAGTGTAATTACAAACTCAACTGTCTGTTCAAATGTCATGATAAAGTGCACCCGCATGACAAACTCCAGCTGTTCTTAGTTCAGGCCAACAGGGATGTGACAGCCAGGTTTTGTAGCTTGGTTTGGTGGAAGCCAATGAGGCATCAGGAGTGAAGGGCAGTTGAAGGCAAATTATTTGGGGTTGAGGTCCTACAGATGAATGAGAGACTTGGCAGTCAGGGTCAATGTTCCATCAGTGTGGTTCCAATTTTATTTTGAATTTTTGGACAATCATACAAAAATTGGAATGCACTCATTTTTTTGTAGAAAAAACAAAAGGGAACAAAACAGAACACCCCTCCCCCAACCAATCCAGTCTTTAAAGCTTTTAGGGTTGGTTACGTATAGGATAATGTTATCTGCATATAGGGACATTTTCAGATGCTTTAGAATTAAAATCATAGCTATGTTTGATCTGATCCTGTGGGCTGAGCCCTGCCCATCTTGTACTCTGATGGATATTGAATACTGTTGAGTGTGATTGATTGATGA
Organism: Umbra pygmaea; assembly: GCA_016801145.1. Lineage (NCBI taxonomy): Eukaryota > Metazoa > Chordata > Actinopteri > Esociformes > Umbridae > Umbra > Umbra pygmaea. The sequence goes on from JACXGM010001509.1 coordinate 10,251, forward strand.
TTTTTCTTTTCTGAGTGTTTATATACATTTGTTATCCATTTCATGAACTCATTTTCAAATTCCTATTTAAGCACCTAGAAATATAACGGCAAGTAGGATATTTGGCAATCAGGAAGAATACGATTAAAAGTTTCTGTTGGAAAGGAAGTCTGGTCCAATTAGACTATTTGGCTTTCCAGTGAGATCAACCTGTTAGCCAGGATATTATTTGTTGGTCTGATTGTCTGTTTAAATTAAATAGTTTTTCCGAGTCTCTGTGTCACACTAATAACATTTTTAGCGTTGAGGAAATATTTTAATAGGCAAGACAAGATAATTTCACTGAAACCTTTATATATTTGAAAAGAGAATCTTTCCAAACCTGGAATTTAGAAAATTATTGGGGTTTTAATGGTTTAATCACTACTATAATCACACCGTATATACCCTCCAAAAATCTCTGCAATTTGCATTAGCTAAAGAAGCATACGGTATTCGTGTTAGTGTCTGAATTTTGCATTAATTTGTTTGAGAGATTGAACTCATTGGTCATACAATTGCTCTCAATTGTACATACAGTAGTTTCTGGTTAATAATGCAAATATTTGTCACTGAAAGTATTTTTGTTTTGTATAGCAAAACTTCATGAGGGGCCTATGATGGTTTAGCTTTGTAAGATGCTTTCTTTAGTACATAGAGCACGATGGATTAGCTTTATAAGATGTTTCCTTTGGTACATAGAGCAGGATGGTTTAGCTTTATAAGATGCTTCCTTTAGTACATAGAGCAGGATGGTTTAGCTTTATAAGATGCTTCCTTTGGTACATAGAACAGGATGGTTTAGCTTTATAAGATGCTTCATTTGGTACATAGAACAGGATGGTTTAGCTTTATAAGATGCTTTCTTTAGTACATAGAGCACGAAGGTTTAGCTTTATAAGATGCTTCCTTTAGTACATAGAGCACAATGGTTTATTTTTATAAGATGCTTCCTTTAGTACATAGAACAGGATGGTTTAGCTTTACAAAATGCTTCCTTTAGTACATAGAGCAGGATGGTTTAGCTTTATAAGATGCTTTCTTTAGTACATAGAGCAGGATGGTTTAGCTTTATAAGATGCTTCCTTTAGTACATAGAGCAGGATGGTTTAGGTTACAAGATGCTTCTTTTAGTACATAGAGCAGGATGGTTTAGCTTTATAAGATGCTTCCTTTAGTACATAGAGCAGGATGGTTTAGCTTTATAAGATGCTTCCTTTAGTACATAGAGCAGGATGGTTTCAATTCTGGTCCATTGCTATTGGTTTTCTTACTCTCTGTCCTCTATTAATAAAAGCAGAAATTACATACAAATATAATACATCATAAAATCATTCATTTTGTCAAACTATGTTATGCTTTACAGCACCAAGACTAACATTCCAGAGACATGAAGGGAACTGTTTCTAAAACTGATAAATGAGCACTGCAGTCTTTTCATTTCCTAAATTAATATTGCAATGAGATGTGTTCCTTCTATCTCCAGGCCTCTGTTTACCCGTTGGAAATCTGGAGCTCATGTTATTGATTTCCTTCTAAAATGCTCTTGAGTAAATGAGAAATATCTCATGGGTGAAACCAAACAACAGAAGCATATGGAATGACCTTGAAGATGCTTCTAGCTGCTCTGCTCCTTCATTGATTTTCATTATGCACATTAGAATTCCAAGAACAACTGACAACGCTAGCTTGCCAACTAATATAGCAGGCAGTGCTGGACATGTATTTAAGTTATGTAGGGGGAAGACGATGGTTCACCCTGGTTGCTAAATGTGTTTATTTTAACCGTCCTTGATTAGATAGAATTGAGCTGGTCTAAATTTGATGGTGTTGATTTTTGGATGGCTCACAGGGTCACATGGAGGGTGAAGTGTGGGGCCTGGCATCTCATCCACACCTCCCCCTCTGCGCCACTGTGAGTGATGACAAAACCCTCCGCATATGGGACCTGTCCCCCAGCCACTGTATGCTGGCTGTACGGAAGCTTAAGAAAGGTGAATCATTTTAACCCTCAAAAGCCTATTCTACAATTTTCCCCTTTCCCCATTTTTGTGGTGCACTCGTAACAGCGTTGTGCCCCAAAAAAAATTTACGGCTTCATTTTAAATCCACATATCTAACAACTTTCAACATACATTGTTTTAGTTTTTCTTCTTCATTTCTACATCTCTAATAATTGACAGTTTACTTCCAGAATGTTCTGCCTTTTACGTTGAGCACAACCTTGAGTCGTCCTGCCTTTATGTACATTGCACTCTGAGGTACACTACTAACGGGCCATTTCCATAGGGGGGCGCTGCTGCTGTTTCTCCCCTGAGGGCAAGGCCCTGGCAGTGGGTCTGAATGATGGCAGCTTTCTTATCGTCAATGCAGACACCCTGGAGGATCTAGTATCTTTCCACCACCGCAAGGACATCATCTCAGACATCCGGTTCTCACCAGGTCAGTCGGTCGCATTTATTAATCTCTACTTCCCTTTATCTGTTACTTCCATATTATTCCCTGAAGAACGAAAGAGTTGAAATGAAAGTAAAAAAGAAGCTGAGACACAACCAAGTATTTTTATTTGACCCCTGCTGTGAAGAGATGAGGTATTGCTGCAGGCTTGACCCAAATCCACAGTGGCATATAACAAGGCTAGGTAGAGTGTGTGGAAAGAGACTGTTTGTGTAGCAGCAAACTAAACTCTCATGGCTCGATTCCTAATCCAGACTGGAAAGGATTGTGTTTAACACATGAGCAATGATGCTTCCAACTGTCTTCAACACAACATTACACTGTTACAGCTACTCCGGTCAATAAGTCATTTTTTTACACATAGTGTTTCCTGTCAGTGCTCTAAAGGTTTCGATTTATTTGTGTAATCTTAGCCGCTGACCGCTAACATGTTGTGTTTCCACAGGTGCAGGGAAGTACCTGGCGGTGGCATCGGCTGACAGTTTTGTAGATATCTATAATGTGATGAGCAGCAAGAGAGTGGGGGTGTGCAAGGGGTCCCTAAACTGCATCACCCATCTGGACTGGGACAAGAGAGGTAAACCTGTTCGTACTAACCACACTTAGTGTGGCAGTGACCTCAAACCATGCTATTTTCCATCACCCTACTACTGGCTCATGTGTTGAAATCTGTTGTTAACCTATTGCTAAAGCAGTAGACATATTTGATATTATTGAAAACTAATTGAAAATGTAAATATAACGACCAAACGTGTTTCATCTGATTTAATCTTAGCGGTTTCCTCTTTTTCACAGGAAAACTACTACAAGTGAACACTGGTGCTAAAGAGCAGTTATTTTTCGAAGCTCCGCGAGGGAAACGACAGACCATTCCTTCTACAGAGGTAAGCAGGGCACGAGGCAGGACTGCCACAGCCCACGGCATTGTGTTGGTTATAGCGGGGCTGGCCTACTTTTCCCCCCAGGACGTCACTGGATGCCATGGGAGGGGCATTCAAGCATTAACACGGCCCACTTTTCAACAGCATCATTTTCATTCTGGAAATCAGAAAGCATTTCATGGCCTTTTATAATGTGTGACTCTCAGACCCACATGCAGGTTGTGCTGATGGTACTGTGTCAACTGTAATTGTCAAGGTTTCAGGTCAGAGGGAGGTGTATAATTCATTGGTTTGGTAATTATTTTAAATGCAGGCACAGAACTAAGACTGAGCAATGTGGCAAAAGCAAAAAAACTAAACACTAGATAACACAAAGGATAATGGTGGAATAGCGTACAGGTAGAACATGGCAGTAAATAAGTAGCAGGGCTGCGTAAACGCAAAATATCAAGAGATGCAACACTTAGTAGCAAAAGACAAAGACAAAAATACTCATGGAAATAACGTGACACTTACTAGACCTCATTTGAAACACGTAGACTGGAATTACACTGACAGCACACAATGACCGACAAAAAATGGCAAACTGAGGGAGTTGAATACATGTACTAATTAGGGAATGAGAACCAGGTGTGTATAAAGGAGACAAGACCATTAGCTGAAGAAGGGGATTGAGTACAATGTCCAGGGGAGGCAGAAAAATGGCATTGCATCAGTGATGAAAACACTACCAGCGCAACCTGATGGTGGAGGGGGAACTGTGACAATAATACGAACACCACTGTCCTCCATCCTTTCTTTCAGGTGGAGAAGATTGACTGGTCCACCTGGACCTGTGTACATGGGACTTCCTGTGAGGGGATCTGGCCTGTGGTCAGCGAGGTTACCGAGGTGACGGCTGCTTGCCTTAGCAATGACAGAATTGTGCTAGCAACAGGGGATGACCTTGGATACGTCAAGCTCTTCAAGTATCCTGCTAAGGTAACACTATCATAATATTATAAATATTATGTATTACAATTGTCTATTTGCCTTTCCTGGGATCTGTAACATTTACAGTAATGTTATGTTAATGTTATGTTAAGGTTAAAACAATGTTTGTTTATATTAATGCAACCTCTGCCCACAGGGGAAGTATGCAAAGTTCAAACGCTACGTGGCCCATAGCACCCATGTGACTAATGTGCGCTGGACACATGACGACAGTCTCTTAGTGACGGTTGGTGGCGGGGACACGTGCCTCATGGTTTGGACCCACGAGGCAGAGGGGCACCGGGAGTCCAGACACTGTGACAGTGAAGAGTCCGACGTTGAGAGCGAGGATGACGGTGGTAGGAAACCTGCTAAAGTCATCCTAGAGTCACTTTACTGACCTAGATCAACATGTTTAATTACATGTTACCTACAGATGGTAGAAAGTGTGTCTTGGTTCTTTCATGTACAGGTTACGACAGTGACGTGACAAGGGAAAATGAGATGAGCTACACCATCAAGGCCTTATCCACCAACATGCGCCCCATGACCGGGGTCAAGCCTCACCTGCAGCTGAAGGAGCCTTCTGTGGACGAGAGGTAACCGCCCACAGGGCTGTGTTGACTCTCACCAGGGTTCACATAACTTCTGTTTCTCTTCTGAGACATTCTTGGACACATGATGGACACATCTTGAACAGTCAAAATACTTTGAGCCAATCAGTGGAAATTGAAAGGAGGTGTAGTGAAAGCACAGCCAATTGGAACACCGTAACGATTGTGTCAAAGCCAGACCAAACCACCCGCCAACCCAATTTGTATACATTTAAATTTTCTCAATCACGTTTTTTTCTTTGTCTTTACGTGACTTGATTCCTGTCTGTCCCTTTGAGGATAACCTCACCTCTCTCTTCTTCTCTCTTCAATGTCTGTCCATCTGTCTCTGTCCTGCTGTCCTCTTTGATACCACTTGAAGGCAGGGGGTAGTCAGGTAAGAGACTTTACGTAAGGTGTCACCTTTACATTAGGGAAAATAACTTTTGCTAGGCACAGCTTAAACCCTCGGCATTTCATACATCTCCAATCTGGATATGTAAAGCATGTTCATCTATGTTTTATGTTCTAACTTTTTAATTCAGGCTTTGTTTCAAAGATTGTCTGCTTCAGTCTATGGTTTGAAAACATCTGTGGGTGCCAGTTAATGGTTGTCATAGAGATTCAGTAGCTGGTTGTCATAGCGATGAAGGTGCTAGTTGTCATAGAGATGACGGTGCTAGCTGTTATGGATACTCTGGTACTGAATGTGGTGTAATTTTATGTCCTCAGTGGCTGCTGTGACAGTGTTGTGTTTCACTGCTGTGTCAGGGGCTCCATTGTGTGCGGTGTGTTGTCACAAACCCTGTTCTAACGTTCACTTTCTTTGCCTTATCGCTGCCATGGAAGAGGGTCGAGGTAAGACCGCTCGATATACAGGATGACCTGTGGTCTTAATGTGTTGAGCACCTGTAGATCTAGGAAGGTGTTCCTTAAATATCTAATGTATGAATGTCTTGCCTATGTTTGTGACGTCCTTCTTCAGACCCCCTGTTAGCAGGGCGCTGCCACAGCCTGAAAAGCTACAGACCAACAATGTTGGAAAGAAGAAGAGACACATGGAGGTACGACTAGAACAAATACACACACCAAATACTGTTGTGTATATACAGTGGCCTCCACTAGTACTGGCACACTTGTGCGTTCATGAGTAGGACAAATGTCATTGTGCCCCTGAGCAAGGGCCCCTACGTTGCTCCAGTGAGATGTCCCTGTACTTACTGTAAGTCACTCTGAATAACAGGGTCTGCTACATTACCAATGTTACAAATGTCTATCACATTTGGAAATGATTTAATTGTAGTTGTTACATAAAACAGCAAATGCAAATATTCAGCAGCCATTATTTCACTGTCCTAATTTTAAAACATTTAGCACATCCATAATCTATCATGTTTTTACTATAATTTCTCATCAATTTAGTAACTTGATGTAACTCTATTTGAACTTGCACCTTTTTGCTTTATCTTGGCCAGGTCGCCGTTTTAAATGAGAAATTGTTCTCAATGTGCCCACCTAGTTAAATAAAGGTTAAATAAAAAATAATAATAATAATACCACCTTGGTGAATAAAGGTATCACTTTCTATCAAAAAACATTAACTCCTGGGTGTGCTAACACTTTTGACCTGTAGTGTATGTGTGCCACAATTATTGGCACCCCTTCATTTAATACATTGTGCACCTGTCTCTGCCAGATTAATAGCTCTGAGTCGTTTTTCCTATAATGCGCAATAAGGTTGGAGAACACTACGCAAGGGATCTGAGACCATTCCTCCATATAGATTCCATCTGACTCTGAGGTCCACATTTGTGGACCCTCCTCTTCAGCTCACCTCACAGGTGTTCTATAGTGTTTAGGTCAGGGGACTGGGTTAGCCCTGGCAAAACTTGATTCTGGGATCAGTGAACCATTTTTGTGTTGATTTTGTGGTGTGCTTTGCATCATTTTCCTGCTGGAAGCTCAAACCAGAGCCCATGAAACCACATCCTAATACCATAGTTGTTCAGGCTGTTTAGAAGGTAAACAGCTCCAAAACATCAATGATCCAACACAATCATTTACAGTGGTGATGAGATACTTTTCTGGATGGCTATCTTTCTGTCTACACCAAAAACATTTTTGGTGTTTGTTTCCAAAATGTTCTTATGACCAGCTCCCATTGAAAGTTCAAATGACATTTGGCAAACTGTAGGTGCTTGAGTTTGTGGTTTGATGACAGCAAAGGCACCACTGATACTTGACACATTACAATGCATTTAAAAAATGACTTTTATTTGAAATTAGAAATTATATAATTAAGTCTTGAATGCCTATCATGAGATTTTTTATGCATTGCAATGTGTCAAATATCAGTGACGGCTTTTATTTTGCAAAGTAAATTCTGAGTTTGTGTTGACAACTTGATCCTGCTGCTTGAAGAACATTAATGAAGCCTCGAATGCCCACCATTAGCTAGCGGTAACACTCTCGGCTCAGCCATATACAGTAGCCCTTTTTCTCAACTGTAGAATGGGTGTGAGGTGTGTCACCTCATATTTATACCCCAGTGAAACCGGAAGTCATGGCTTACCACTTAAGTGTTCCTTCCTACTCATTCAGGTGAACTTAATGTAAACCAGGAATAGGAATCAAATTCAGTTTCTAGGGGCGCCAATGATTATGATGAACAAATTTTTACTTATTTATTATTTTACATCAGTTAAAGATTTGATTTTGCGAAAGATCAACAGGAAAAACCAACAATTTTTTTTCACAGCCTGTTTTTGCTCATGTTTAACAAGGGTGCCAATATTAGTGGACTGTATAAATTTTGTGGCTATAAATAAGGCCAACCCACCTATCTTATCAAATGCAATTGTTTTGATTAGGATTTGTAATGCAGAACATAGGTTGGTGGGTTTGCTTTGGTAATGTAATCATTTAGAATCAAGCACTGTGTCCTACTTGGTCCAGTCCAGACATCCTGTCCAGGGATCTTAATGAAAACATAATCGTATCATGCTCCTGGTCCATCGTAGCATAATCAAAATACAGTTGTAAAATCCCCCTTTGTTGTCATAGAAATGAACTTTAAACCTACCATTTCATGGCTCCTCCAGGACCTGGTTTTAGATTTGGTTTTTGGTTACCGTGGCAATGATTGCCGCAACAACGTTCACTACCTGAACGAGGGGGCGGACATCATCTACCACACAGCTTCTGTGGGCATCGTACTCAACCTAAGCACAGGTGGGTGGGACTGCATGGGAGAACGGGGAACGTTATATTAATCTAGAGTTTATTGCTGAATGAGTTGTAATGCTGTACTTTGAGATTCTATAAGATGTTAATTGTTTTTTACTGTACATAACACGGATGTAATTTACAAATGTGTGTTTGTGCATTTGGGTGCGTGTGTGTGTGTGCGTGTGTATGTGTGTGTGTGTCTTTCCTTGCAGCCTGCCAAAGCTTCTATATAGAACATAGTGATGATATTTTGTGCCTGACTATCAATCAACATCCAAAATTCCCCAACGTGGTGGCAACTGGCCAAGTAGGTATGTTTGTGAGACATTGACCTCCTGTTTCACCCTTAGTCTCAATGTTTGTTCTGCTGGGGGATCATTGTACGCCCACCCTCCCTCTTCTTAGGTGTGAAGCAACTAACCTCACAATCCACAGAAATCTACAAAAAAACATTTACTAGAAACTGATTTCTATAAGGAAAGAACCAAAAGCTGTGCAAGGAGCTTCTACAGAAACTCCCATGAACTTAAGAGAAACTATTGCCATACACTATTCTAGAAATCTGTAATGAAATAAAAAATGCAAGAACGTGTTGTAGATTTGAATTTGCACCAATAGTCTTCATAAAAAAAATGTATCTTTGCATTTTATCAACAGGTGATATTGGTGACATGTCAGGTAAGGTCCCAATTTTTAAGTTTTAATTGTGACCGACAGCAGGCAACGTTGTTCTGAGTAAGAGTGTTTTGATAAACCAGAAGAAAAATTTGTAGGATTTAGCAATAATAGTGATCATTTTCAGAAATTAGATTGATTGACAGTTATCTTTTCAGAACTTTCTCCTTTGTACATTCTCATTATTATGTTGAAATACTGCCACCTAGTGCGTTGGATGTGATTGGCAGGTGTGCACTTCACACAAACTTGATTGGTTACTTGCAATATTGCTCTTAGTTACAGTAACCTCTTAGTTACAGTAACCTCTTAGTTACAGTAACCTCTTAGTTACAGTAACCTCTTAGTTACAGGACCACTTTCAGAACCAAGCAGTAGTCAATATTTGAACGTACTGTACCATTGGTATCAATTCTCCATTATTAAATATCATATTGACTGGCAATTTTGACCCTGAGCAAAGAACCTTATAGATTTTGCTATTTTTATTTTTAAATTCAGCCTAAAGTCATTTTAAACCTGCATGCATACAGCTTATATTCACTCAGAATTTGTTTCTGAACTCAGCTACATCGCCTTCCATTCATGTGTGGGACGCAGTAAACAAACAGACACTGTCTGTGCTACGCTGCTTCCACTCTCGGGGCGTCTGCTCTGTCAGCTTCAGCGCCACTGGGAAGCTGCTACTCTCTGTTGGGCTGGACCCAGAACACACTGTCGCCATCTGGAAGTGGCAGGAAGGTAAACACCAAACCCTATTTTCCACATAACGATGCACCTGTCACTGCCACACTGCGAAGGAATGCATGGCCAACAGAGATTCTATCTACACGTCCTTGTTTCCAAGGTGCCAAAGTGGCCAGCCGTGCGGGTCACACTCAGCGGATTTTTGTGGCGGAGTTCCGTCCAGACTCGGACACCCAGTTTGTGTCTGTGGGGATCAAGCATGTGAGGTTCTGGACGCTGGCAGGTCGCGCCCTGCTGAGTAAGAAGGGTGTGATGAGTTCCATAGAGGATGCCCGCATGCAGACCATGCTGTCTGTGGCGTTTGGAGCTGTAAGTCAATTTTCCGCTGTCAGCTCACTGCATTTTGTGCTTATTATAAACATATCACCATTACACTTATGTTAATCCTAATTACAAATACTGTTTTTTTCTGATAAAAGTCTACCTATTTCCCATCCATTTACTTCATAGGTATAATAACATATAAATATTAACTATACCTTGCTACAGTTAAGAATGACATTACAGATAAAAACGGAATATACAGTGTATCCGGAAAGTATTCACAGCGCTTCGCTGTGTAACACATTTTGTTACACCCTTATACTAAAATGGACTAAATTCATTATCTCCCGTCGGAATTCTACAAACAATGCCCGATAATGACAATGTGAAAGAAGTGTGTTTGAAATCTTATCAAACGAAAAAAGCACATTTTCATAAGTATTCACAGCCGTTGCCATGACACTCAAAATTGAGCTCAGGTGCATGCTGCTTCCACTGATCATCCTTGAGATGTTTCCACAACCTGATTGGTGTCCATCTGTGGTAAATTCAGTAGATTAACATTATTTGGAAATACACACACCTGTTCATATAACGTCCCACAGGTAACAGTGCATGTCAGAGCACAAACCATTGTTGAGGCACAGACCTGGGGAAGGATTTTGAAAAATATCTGTAGCATTTGAGGATCCCAATGAGCACAGTGGCCTCCATCTTCCGTAAATGGAGGAAATTTGGAACCACCAGGACTCTTCCAGGAGCTGGCAGCCCGACCAAACTGAGCAATCGGAGGAGAAGGGCACAAACTTCAACATTCTGCTTGACACTGTGGACGCTCAACACGCCCAACACATCCAAAACGTGACATCGACTGATTTGCCAGTCCTTGCAGCTGAGAGAAGCCAGCTTCCATTGAAATTGAATGACTTCCTGTAACTTTGAAGCTCAAGTCGGCGGCGGTGTGTACGTACAGTTAAGGTTAAATCAACCATGATCAGACAGACGCTTCTGTGGCCGGACTGAACGATTCACGTCCTTCATTACAAACTGCATAGTTTCGAAACAGGGGTTGATAATTGTAATTTGTCAACACTGTGGGTTATTGAATTAATTAGAACTGTTTGAGACAAACTCTTTCCTAACACAATGTCATACAATCATCTTGATTTGGAGTGTTTCCAAAACATCAAAATTATGTGAACCTCTCTGATAAGACTGGGAATAAAACTCTTCAGGCAAAATGTACATTGATATTTAATGGACTTGAGTCATGAAGTTATGAAGAAGTGCTTGTGCAATAGCGGGGCGTATATGGCTCCATGGTTAGGGAGTCAGAATTGTAGTCAAAAGGTTGCCTGTTCGACTCCCGACGGAGCCAATTGTCGTTGTGTCCTTGGGCACTTGATATAGAAACAATATGTTTTCTACATTGCCAGGGCTCAGGGGATTCCTTTTTTCTCTACCACCTGGCCAGCCTTTGAAAAAGTAATCTTGCAGGGCACAGAGGTTGCAGGGATGGCTAAATGAACCATTGCAAATGAATATAGGTGAGGAAAGACCCCTGCATTTTTGTCCCAGTCCACCAATTCAAGACCAGGTATGCATCTGCTAGGTATCGTTGAACTTCAACCATAGCATTGGCACTAGCACTCTGTATTCCCCTGGTGTCACTGACTCTGTTGTCCAGGAGTAACCACAGGTTGTCATCATCACCAACGCTCCCCTGGTCTCCCTGGCAATAAAACAAATATACATTTTTTTATTGTATAAAGGCCTGCGACCCCTCGTCGGGATAAGCGGTTGACGATGTGTGTGTGTGTGTAAAGGAGAATACAGAATGTCAATGATATTAAAATATTTCCAATAATGATAATAACACTGATGTCATCTCACGCATTCAAAATGTTCGTTTTTGATGCCTCATTTATACCCGACATATCAGTGTCATTTGATAAGTGCGACACAGGTATCGTTCAATGTCACATGACAAAGTGTTGCGACACACTTTGTCATGTGACCAGAAGTGTTTTTGAAACATGTCTCGATACGTTGTTCAGATGCAGTGATGTGTCGAAAACATCAAGGCAGTTTAGAAACTTGAGTGTTGAGTGCCGCTCATCTCCTGGCCAATACCATCTCTACAGTGAAGCATGTTGGTGGCAGCATATGCTGTGGGCATATTTTTCAGTGGCAGGAACTTAGAGACTAGTCAGCATCGAGGGAAAGATGAATGCAGCAATGTACAGAGACATCCTTGCTGAAAACCTGCTCCAGAGCGCTCTGGACCTAAGACTGGGGCTAAGGTTCATCTTCCAACAAGACAACAACACTAAGCACACAGTCAAGATAACAAAGGACGTGCTACAGGACAACTCTGTGAATGTCCTTGAGTGGCCCAGCCAGAGCCCAGACTTGAACCTGATTGAACATCTCTGGAGAGATCTGAAAATGGCTGTGCACCGACACTCCCCATCCAACCTGATGGAGCTTGAGAGGTCTTGCAAAGAAGAATGGGAGAAACTGCCAAAAAATAGGTGTGCCAAGCTTGTAGCACTATACTCAAAAAAGACTTGAGGCTGTAATTGCTGCCAAAGGTTCTTCAATAACGTATTGCGCAGAGGCTGTGAATACTTATGTACATGTGCTTTTGTCATATTTTTTTGTTGTTGTAAGATTTCAAACTCACTTCTTTCACATTGTCATTATGGGGTATTGTTTTTCGAATTTTGAAGGAAATAATGAATTTCATCCATTTCGGAAAACCTGTGTAACATGAAAAAATTTGTACAAAGTGAAGCACTGTGAATACTTTCTGGATGCACTGTAATGCAATGAAATAGAGTTTTGTACTGCCTGATTGTCTGTGCAATGCTTCTGTGCTTTCTTAGGTCACTAGATTAGTGCAGGTTTGTTTTTTTTGTTTCAGAATAACTTGACATTTACAGGTACCATTAGTGGGGATGTGTGTGTTTGGAAAGAGCACATTCTAGTGAGAATAGTGGCCAAGGCCCACACAGGGCCTGTTTTCACCATGTACACCACTCTGAGAGATGGCCTCATCGTTACAGGAGGCAAGGAAAGGCCGTGAGTACTGCTCCTCTCCTTTCTGTACCAGCTACCAGTACTGCTAGTCCTGTGAACACAATGAACTGACTTTATTAATCTAATCTCAGCAAAAACCGGAATGTCCCTTTTTCAGGACAATGTATTTTAAAGATAATTCGTAAAAAGCCAAATATCTTTACAGGTCTTTATTGTAAAGGGTTTCAACAATGTTGTCCATGCTTGTTTAATGACTCAACAACACTGACTCTGAAAAACACCAAAAGAAAGATGCGCAGGGTCCCCGCTCATCTGCACGAACATGCTTTAGGAATGCTGAAGGAGGCATGAGGACTGCAATGTCCGTACTGTAAAACGCCTAACTGTACGTACACACCGCCACAGACTTGAGCTTCAAAAGAAGCTCTGGACGCCCTGTCAAGGACGCTTGTCCAAAAAGTACGGGGAAGCTTTTTTAGACGCTTTTGGCCACTTTGGCCACTCTGACGTGGCAGGAAATTCACATGAAGCAAGGAAGACTAGCAGACGTGCTTAAATTCCGATTGGTTGTCGTTTGCCGCTGAACCACGTCATAGCTCATTACCATAAAGTTGAACAAACTTTAACTTTTCTGATTGACGCTCTGGTCGCTCAACACACCCAAAACGCGACGCCGACTGATTTGCCGGTCCTTGCAGCTGAGAGAAGCCGGCTTCCATTGAAAATAAATGACTTCCGGTAACTTTGAAGCTCAAGTCTGTGGCGGTGTGTACGTACAGTAAGACAGCACTATAGGGAGACAGGAAGGACAGCTGATCATCCTCGCAGTGGCAGACCACGTGTAACGACACCCTGCACAGGATCGGTACATCTGAACATCACACCTGCAGGAAAGGTATAGGATGGCAACAAGAACTGTTCAAGTTACACCAGGAACGCACAAGGCCTGTTGTTAGGCAGGTCCTCACAAGACATCAGCGGCAACAACGTTGCATATGGGCACAAACCCACCTTTGCTGGACCAGACAGGACTGGCAAAAAGTGCTCCTCAATGACGAGTCGTGGTTTTGTCTCACCAGGGGTGATGGTCTGACTCTAATATTTCATTGAAGGAATCAGCATTACAGCGATGCCTGTACTCGATTTGGAGGTGAATGGTCGTACATGGTCTGGGGAGGAGTGTCACAGTATCATCGGAATGAGCTTGTTGTCATTGCAGGCAATCTCAATGCTGTGTGTTACAGGGAATACGTCTTCCTCACTCATGTGGTACCCTCATTCCAGGCTCATCCTAACATGACCCTCCAGCATGACAATGCAACCAGCCGTACTGCTTGTTTTGAGCATGATTTCTGCAAGACAGGAATGTCAGTGTTCTGCCATTCCCAACGAAGAGCCCAGATGTCTAGGGCTATTCCCCACAGTGTTCAGGAACTAGCAGGTTCCTTGGTGAAAGAGTGGGGTAACATTTCACAGCAAGAACTGGCAAATCTGGTGCTGTCCCCATGAGGAGAAGATGCACACTGCAGTACTTAATGCAGCTGGTGGCAAAACAAAATACAGACTTACTTACCCCCCCCCCCTTGTTCAGGGACACATTCTCCTTCTGGTAGTCCCATGTCTGCGGAACTTGTTCATTTTATGTTTTAATAGTTAAATATTTTTTATGTTTCTACAAATATTTACATGTTGAATTTGCTGAAAATAACAGCCGTTGAAAGTGTGAGGATGTTTTTTTTTTTCTGAGTTTACATATCAGATTTTATATACGATTTCCAAAATACACATTATACATATTTCTCCAGTTTCCAGTATGGATATTGAAAGGAACGTACTGTATTGTGGTATTGTGTTTGGTGCCCCCTACAGCTCAGAATAAGTACTGTAATGGTATTGTGTTTGGTGCCCCCTACAGCTCAAAAGAAGGAGGTGCTTTGAAGCTGTGGGACCAGGAGCTAAAGCGCTGCAGAGCGTTTCGCCTGGAGACAGGACAGGTCATAGACTGTGTGCGTTCCGTTTGCAGAGGAAAGGTAGGCCATTCCATCCACTGCCAGTAAATTATATGGTAACAAACCATTAATGTCTATTTAAGAATTCCTCCACATTTTTGACATGTTGCTTTTGTAGGGTAAAATCCTGGTAGGAACCCGGAATGCTGAGATCATTGAAGTGGGAGAGAAGAACGCAGCGTGTAACATCCTTGTTAATGGACACATGGATGGACCAATCTGGGGCGTGTGCACCCATCCGACCCGGGACGTGTTCCTGTCTGCTGCCGAAGATGGAACTGTGGGGCTGTGGGACATCTCAGAGAAGGTCAGGAGCCTCTGCACTACAGAGCATTACTTCCAGATTTGTTGTGCTTCATTCTATCGGTGTTGTATGGGAGGCGGGATAATAATGCATGTGTTGAATATTTTGGGGTTCACAGAAGATGTTAAATAAGGTAAACCTGGGCCACCCAGCACGTACCGTTACCTACAGCCCGGAGGGGGACATGGTTGCGATTGGAATGAAGAATGGAGAATTTATAATACTGCTGGTCACCTCCCTCAAGATCTGGGGCAAGAAGAGGGACCGTCGCTCCCCCATCCAGGACATCAGGTGGAGGAATGCCTTTAGAAGTCCCTCCGAGCTTTTCACTGCAGAAATCCAACCCGTACAGCGTAGTCTTGTCTCACGTTAAACTGAACATGTTGCTTTCTCAGGTTCAGTCCAAATTCACGCTACCTGGCTGTGGGCTCGAGTGAGAGTGCTGTTGACTTCTACGACCTCACTCTTGGACCACAACTCAACCGAATTAACTGCTGCAGGGACATCGCCAGCTTTGTCATGCAGATGGACTTCTCAGCTGACAGCTGTTATGTTCAGGTAGAGACACAAGCTCTGGAAATATGTCCTTGTTTCCATATACTAACTCAAAAAAGAGAAACAGGAAGTACATTCAAAATAAATAAGAATGTGGGCCAAATACATTAATTGTACAGTAGAGAATCTTTCTTAGTAAACATGTAACCACTAACAAAAAATACAACAACACAAAATACATGCTGAATTCAACAAATTGTTGAACAATTCAATGACCTAGCATACAATGCTACTGCAGCTTAGGTTGATCGCCGTTGGAATAAAACGGTTTTTGACCTGGTTGTTTTAAATTTCTAAAACCTTCACCTTCGCCTCAGAGGGAAATGGTGATGAAGGTCTCCCAGAATGGATTTCACTTCCTTATAATGTGTGTATAGTACAAGTGGGTAAGATCAGTTAACACCAATTTTCTTGCTGCTTTGTTTGACAATGTTACCCAGTTGATTTCTACACTTTAAAATAGGATTACCAAAACAGTAGATTATATTGTAAGTTAACAGGAATTCAATGAAAGATCTATAGAAAATGATAATCAGTGCTATCTACCCTGAAGCTACAATGTTTCCTCAAGAAGAATAACTGTTGATTTCCCTTATCACACATTGCAATTGCCAGTGGCTTCAAAACGTAGCTTGGTGTCAAGAAAAGTGCGAAGGTATTTGTTATTTAGGTAGTTGTATATCCATTGGATTGCCATTGATCACAGTTTGTAAGTAGAAATTAATTAATAATTAATTAATAATTAGATAATAATGTCCTTGGCAATGTCCTTGAGCAATGACTTGCTTGTAAGTACAATGTACTGTGAATGATGCATCATTCTATTTCATTTTGGAGGTGCTCCGTGTTTCTATTTTCTGACTTACTATTTGGATGTAGTTTGTTTTGACTTAGCACTCCTCATGCAGAATGTTTTGATGTAGCACAGAATTTCTTATCCTTAGTATCTGTCCTTGCTGTTTGTAGGAGACAAACAATTTTCTATCCATATTCTTTTCTGCTATTACCCCAAAAGATATCTACTGGTGCTTACAAGAGGCTGGTGTGTGAGGTGCCGTCAGGAAAGCAGGTCACAGAGCAGTCTGTCATAGACCGGATCACCTGGGCCTCATGGACAAGGTGAGTGTTTGTTGTGTTGGTACTGACTGTAAAAGTCGCACAACTGACAGAGCATTATAAAATCAATGCTGGGGTCAAGGGGTCAGATGGCTAACTAGCGTGTCCTATCTCCCTGTTCAGTGTCTTGGGGGATGAGGTGGTGGGGATATGGTCCCGTAACACGGACAAAGCAGATGTCACCTGTGCCTGTGTTTCCCACTCTGGCCTAAATATTGTCACAGGCGATGACTTTGGAATGGTAAAGCTGTTTGACTTTCCATGTCCAGAAAAGTTTGTAAGTATAATCTGAGTTCTATGAAGCTGATGTGTCTCTGTGAATTGTCTATTCTGTTTATTAAATATATAATACTTGCTATTTACCATACATTTCTGCCATAGAACACTTAACTCAATTTACAGTCTTTAATTATATTACGGTGTGAAACATTACTATGTGAAATGTACTTTTTATGTTCAACTGCTATTACTTGTGTAACTGAATAATGCATGATCAGTAATAAAGTTTAGAAAAGTACATTTACAGTATCTCACAAAAGTGAGTACACCACTCACATTTTTGTAAATATTTGATTATAACTTTCCATGTGACAACACTGAAGAAATGACACTTTGCCACAATGTAAATACAGCTACTGTATGTTGGGGTGCACATTTTGCTAACACATCTATTGTTCTGTGCAGGCCAAACACAAACGATTTCTGGGCCACTCGGCCCACTTGACTAATATTCGCTTCACAAGCGGGGATCGCTATGTTGTTAGCGCTGGGGGCGACGATAGAAGGTAAAACTCCAGTTTGAAGTGTTCCTCTGAAAGTACATTATCTCAATTTACAACTGTTTCCTTAGTTGTGCTTTATGATCATTGCAGCAGTTGACAAATAAAGACATTATTGTATGCAGTATGAAATAGGAAAGTTTAGTGTTACAAATTGTTATTTAGTATTTTTCCTCTCCCTGTTCTATGTCCTCTACAGCCTGTTTGTCTGGAAGTGTGTCCATGCGCCTCACTGAGACACCTGGAGTGACCCATTATCCATCTACTACTGAGTCAAGTCCAGAGCACAGGCTTTTCCCAGCATGGCTATTCAGAAAGAAGGGTCCGCTCTGCTTCTCTGTGGCATAACTGTCGACACACCTGGCAGCTAGTAAACATGACTCACTGCCTCAACACTACAGGATAGGTTCAAACATCTGTGTGAGCCTTGTTTCTAAAATAACAAATTCCTGGTTGATTTCTTATGAGGTGGATCTAATCGAGTCAGTACCATTCCGAAATATCTCTCCAGTGCATCACACTATATTTGAAAAACATTTGTATTATCTGCTCATTATTTTGATGGAGTATCATTTCATTTTTAGTATGAGTGTTAATGTATCGATGTACTAAAATGGCAGATTTGCCAGTTGGTATGAGAAAATGCAATTTTTAAAGACATGTAGCAAACTAACTTAGCCTTAATCTGCATTTTGAGTGACTGATGAGGTTTGAAGTGTTTTTATGTTTGTTTTATGTAAAAAAAATATGTTGACTAATACTATTTTTTTTACCAATGATTTGAACTCCTGTGGCCTTCCTCCTGAATGTAACATCTGCAGTTATGTTCTGGATGTCAGCATGCCAAAGCATACTATGCACTGTATACCCGACCCGACCTGGTCACTGTGTTACCCTGATGGTTTGTGTATGTGACTGTATTGTCCACTGGTTGAACCTCAAACCCACAGCAGTGTGTGACCATGTTGATGAAAATGTCGTGATCTGTTAGCTTGTGCAGTAACCCTATATTACATGTGTGTAGACATTTGAGGTTTTGTGTATGTTTGCAATTGGAGTGCATGGCTTTCCGACAGACAATCCATGATTTCCATGTCCAACCAAGTTCCTCAGAAAACAAAGGGAAAATGCTCCAAATTTATGTTTCAATGCACTGTTGCATTTCTCCTTTGATCAACTTTCAGTGTGCTGCTATTATGTAACATTATTAAGAACATACATACAATAATATGTTTAAAAGGGATAGGCTATTTTTTACAAGGATATAGGTTTATGTTTCTCATAGCCAGATTAGATATTGCTAAACTGGAATGTTTAAAATGAGAGTAAATTAATAATACGTTTCCCTCTTGTTTCATGATAGTTCTGTTAAATATATTAAATGTGTTTACTGCATATTTTTTATTTACATTACATCAATGTAAATATAATTTGTATTATTTTGTATATTTTTTGTGAAATGTTTCCTAAATCAAATTTTAATAATAAAAATCTGTATAGACAAGTTCTTCATCAGGCATTTCAAACCTATTTACATACAGCCAATGAGCAAAGCTACTGTTTTGTTGAGCTATACAATCTAAACTGTTGTGAGATGATAGCCACCTATTCAGAATGAATCATTCAATAATCATTCACTAACAAAGAAGTGTTTTGAAATAGTAATGCCTTTTTGATAGTTGTTACCTGATATCCCTATCAGTTATTGACTGATTACATTTCCCACAGTAGCTGCTTTTTCCTTTCTTATGATTTTTCTATGACGAATTACAAAGCTCTCAATTCACTGCACTGCAAAAAGTCCTGTCTTAAAATCTTGTTCCATTGGCAGAAAGTATATTTATCTTGTATTCAGGTCAAAAAAATTTAAAATAAGACATTATTACTTAACAAGCTATATTTGGATTAGATAATAACACTTGTTTTTAGTAAACATGCACTGAAAATCTGTGAAATTTGTAATTTGTAAAAAAGATTATTTTACTTATTACTTATAAGCAAGAAATACCTTGTATTCATAGTTTTGTTTACTTATTTTTGTAGTGTCATTTTTTGCAGTGTGGGTTGTAGCCAAATAAGTAGACATTCATGCACTTCAATACTTACATATTTCTCCTCATATACTGTACATTCAAAAAGATGTTATTGTATTTAAAATATTGCAGAAAATAGTTTACTTAATAACTTTCAATTGAAATGTTTAATTTAGAAAATGAACACAATTGGCAAACCTATTTTTTTAAACCAGGCTTGCACAGCCTTACTGGGAATATAAAAATAGTTCTCGTAGACACCCATTGTCTTGATCCAGTTGTAATTTGGTTTAATTCTTGCCATGTTTAAATGGGGACAAAATATTTTCAGATCTGTCCATATGTTTCTAATGTGATTTAGAGTTAGACTCTTTATGGCACAGTCCTGAACATTTGGAAGAAACAAGACCTGTAATGAAGAACAAGTTTTGGACACAAAAATTTTCTTAAAACTTGATTATTGTATAATAATTTGCATACATTCAAGGCCATTCAAGCAGATGCAAGAAAGCAGCACCAAAGCAATGTCACATCTGCCTACCCTTTGATTGTGTGTTATTTTCATGAAATCCTAAATTTAATGGGCAGTTCCCCATCATTTCCTTCAGGGTTTAAGCGGGTTTAGTTTGTTTTTCAAAAGATCAATCAAGCTTTCTGTTATAACTACTAAATTATGTCAATTCAGAATCAAGTCCATTTAGAAAATACATACATTCTTAATTTAATTAGCTTCAATTTGCAATAATGAATAATGTGAATGCCGGCATACCTCCTGAATTGACTGGAATTTAAATGGAATTTCTCGAAAGGAACTCCAGGTCTTCACTCAACAATGCCTGTGTTATCAGGGGTCATGGCTCTGTGTTATAACTCATGAAATCAGCTGATCTTCAAGGTGTTTTGGATTGCAATTTTAAACCTAGTGTCTAATAATGTTGGATATCAAAAAAGTTCACACATTATGTGGTTAGATGAACCATGTGCACGCCCATCGTCATCCCACAGATCTGTCTAACTCTTAGGAGTTGCGGATCTGCTGACAAGGTAGGGTTGGTGGGAATTGGGAAGGGAGGAAAATTGGGGGGGATAGAAAAAATTGTCACATTATAAAAATCCTGGAATGGTTAATTAATTTTATTTAGAGCTCCTTGAATTTCCATTGAAGATTCCTGATTTAAAAATAACATTTAAAACAGAGAGCACAGCAGGTATTTTACAGCACCCCATACACATTAAAACTGAGCGTGCAGCAGTTAGTTTAGAGCATCCAGGACACATTTAAGTTGCACAAAGTCAGGCTACAAGAAGCAGGTTTGTGGCAGGGATGTCTATAATGCCATTTCTCTTCAACAACATTCAAACTGCATGTTTGCAAAAACACAATTGTATGTATATAAAATGTAATCATATTCTTAAGACATTTTGAATTATATAAAAGTGCAAGGCTGCACTTCACAAAACAATTTGAACCTGAACAATTTCAATGCTCTCAAGTCACTGGGAACTGAAAGAAACTGAAAGAACCCATTTAAATGTTTGACCTGTATCAATTCCATTTCAATTAAGACAATACATGTACTGTACTTGTTGATTTTATTCTTAGATATGACCTACTTATATACACAAACAAATCAATATATTTATATATACAGGGTAGACTTGCACATTCAAAACACTCCAAAGCATAATTTCCATTCAGTATAAATATATAATGAATCCATTTGACAACACATATTTTAATAAAGAAGCTAACTGTAATGCTGAAACCCATCCAAACATCTCAGATTCTCATCCACTTTCTTAAATTTGTAACCAAACAGTCTTTCCTTAAAATATATTTACAACATTGCAACAAAGATGATCTGTGAATCATAGAATAATGTATGCATTCATGAACATATGATTTGAAATGAAATGCCTACATTATGAATTAGTTAGAGAAAAACGGGTGGATGGGATAAAGGAACGAGAGCTGCTATCTCAGGTCAGGAGCCTCATAACTTGACTGAGAAAGACGATCCACAAGAGCATCCATGGTCTGCTTGGGGGTTCTTCACCATCTGGAAGGAGGAACGAATCAGCTCTTGAGTGTAGTCCAGAGTAGAACCTTTCACAAACTCAAGGCTGTCTTTGTCCACAATGACCCCTACACCTCCCTGCTCAAACAACCTAAAAGAGCACAGAGGATGAGAGTTTTAGAATAGATTAAAAATTAGGCACTAGAAAAGATCAAGGACAAACTGAGAAACTGAAGGCAACACAATGTAGTGATAAGATAACACTGATTACTATACACAATTCTGTTACTGCTGCATGTCATTCATCAAGTGTTCAATTGTTCAGTGATAATGACTTCATGAAAGACTCTGAGGGGATGATTAATCACTGTTAATTACCTGTCATCCTCATTCGTAGTACTGTCAATGACAAACTTATACTGGAACCCTGAGCAACCTCCCCCTTCCACCTGTATCCTTAGGTACTCTCCCTTACCCATGACCTCCCCTAGCCTCTGAAAAGAAAAAATGATTACATCAGCCTTTAACATGTGGAGTGTATCATTTGATCATCACCAAGAATTTGAGCTATTAGAAAAACAAAACACTGGCGCTCAACATCCAACAAATATTGTGATATAACTAAGATACATACTGTTTACAATATGTGATACTTTAAACAGAATAACTGGCCTAACCTTAACACATGACTCGCTTAGGTATATTTTCTCTTCAGTCTGGCTGGACTTCTCTTGGGCTGATGTGTTGCATAACAGACGTTCACAGATCAGTTGGGACTTTTGGGGATTTCGCAGTAATTCTGGTTGTCCCACATTGTTGAAAAGGGGGTAGGAGACCCTAAAATAAAGTGAGTTGTCAAAACACAATAGTAAAGGCTCACTACAATATCACAATTAATTTAAAATATGGCGTTACAACTCATTAATCCAGACAAAGAAATGACAATATTCCAAATGCTCCACTAGTAGGAAAGAGGTGCAGGGAAAAGGTCATCATGAAGGATCAGTGGATCATGGCTAGACCCAAATAACTAAAAATACACAAACCAAAAAGCAATGAATACACTGTTAACTAATTCCAACTTATTTTCTGCTTAAATTGTAGAATATTGTTTTTTACAAACGTAGTTAGGTTTACAGAAGAACTGAAAGCTAATAATATTTAGCTGACAAACTTACGTTAGCTAGCTAGCTACCGAACTTAGCCGATACGATTACGACAGCTAACTATGCTGTTCTTTGCAGTATGAGGACACCGATCTCTGCATGACTTATCAAACAATTATCTTGTATTTTAATAACTATATAATTGCTTATTGTATACCTAACATGTGTCCATGCGCTTGTCTTTGTCGCACCTAACATTAGCCGCTGTAGTACGAATGACATCTTCCATAACAATCAATGTTCCTAGAAAAGCCCACCCCTCAATACGAAGAGTCGTCACTGGTGTGTGGAATTAAAAGACTCAGAACGATTGGTTTAGAAAACTATCGTGTGTCTCACAACGTAATAAGAAACGCCCATTTTTTTCAACGTATAAAAGACCTGATTCGATAATTTTAACGTTAATCATTGGACCTGGTAAACAGACCACTGTAAACACCCGTACATTTCTCGTGACAAGGAAGTAAGAGTGTTCGTGTAACAGAGGTGTGTGTAAGAAAGTTACTTTGTTCAATTTAAATATATTGTTCACCAATTAAATGTTGTTATTTAATCAAACGAAATATATAGAAAGGAAGTGATCTAGTTAATGTGTACTTGAGGTTTCATTACTGTAAAAATTACTACAACAACTCGAGTACAGTAACGTTTGTTTCGGGTTTTATGTGGAGCACTAATTTTAGTCATCACATGTCATATGATCGAAACTGCTGATTTAACGTTCTCGTTAAGTAAGTGAATGAATAAAATGTCTCATGTTTCTAACTTATTTTTTAAACTAACTGTCAATAATCTTTTTTTTAACTCTTTTAAGGTCATATGGCTGCAATGGATTTCTACTCCGTTTCCATTACTTGTCTCCTCTCCCTAATTGCGCTCACTCTCGCAGAACCTGTAAAATTTGCCGATTGTGGTAAGTCTGGAGATGCTGTCATTTACTTTTTCTGCTGGTTGTATTGGTATATGACTGAATTGTTTCTTCACCATAACGTTTGCAAATCAGTATTTTCTACACGGTATGGGTGTTAATACATTGGCTTGATTTTATTACTTGGTAGCAACAGTGTAATATGCTTTGTTCTTTCTAGGCTCTGCTGTTGGCCAGGTGTCAATTGTGGATATAAATCCTTGTCCTACACAGCCATGCCAGCTCCATAAAGGACAGTCCTACGGCGTCAATGTTACATTTAACAGTGGTAAGTAATCTTAACAGATGTCTGGTTATTCAAAAATAAATGTAGCCAATTTTAATACTTCCTATTCCTCTTTTTTTAGCGGTTGACAGCAAGACAAGCACAGCAGTTGTCCATGGTGTGATTGCAGGCATTCCTGTTCCATTCCCTATCCCAATTCAAGACGGTTGCAAGTCTGGGATTGCTTGCCCAATCCAGAAGACCCTTAGCTATCACTATGTGAATGAGCTTCCAGTGAAGTCTGAGTACCCCTCTGTAAGTATAGCTGTTTGGATCACCCCATTAATGCTCTCTTGAATTATTTATGCTCCGACACTTTCATTTCCTCAGTATGACCTTTATCAAACAGTGGACTAGCATCACTTCTCTTACTATAGGAAACTTTTTATATATTAGTCCAGTGTACCTACACAGTCACAATTTTTTCTCAATTCATTTCTAGATCAAGCTGGTCGTTGAATGGGAACTACGCGATGACAATTCCAAAGACTTGTTCTGCATTAAGTTCCCCGTCCAGATTGTGAGCTGAGTAGTCTGCAGTACTATGTGAAGGGATTTTTTAAAGGGATTCTAATGTAAACTAAGATTAGCCTACAATTTAGTACATCATGTATTCACTAGGAATTCAGATTTTGAAGTTTTTTAATAGTGATGGGCAAACTAACCTTCATTGCTGTTCTTCTAGAAGCAAAATATACTGGCAGCACTCAGGATTTTATTTTTCAAAATAAATGCCATTATTGGAATGCAATGTGTTCATTTTCAATGTGGCTTTTATTTTGAAAAATAAATGTTGAGTTAGTGCTGCCAGCATTATATCCTACCGCTAGAAGAACAGCAATGAAGGTTTGTTTGGCCATCACTAGTTTTTAATGGATACATTAGTGTTTTTAGTTGTTTTAAACCTTTTAATGTCCAGTGCAGGCATTTTGGAATTTTGCAGTGAACTGCAGAATTATTAGTCAGTTGTTGGACCAAAGTAGTACCTAATAATTTGTTAGCTTGCATTTTTTTATTTAATGTAAAATTATGCACAATAGGCATTGTGAGATTAGAATTTTCTTTTCACCGTAAACTCAGATGGACATTTTATTTTTCTTTATGGTATGTGAGCGCATGGGCAACACAGTTAAGGCAATTACTGTGTGGTCAATTGAAAGTGATTAATTAGCACATTTATTAGCTGATTCCTCCACATCACACCAAATCTGTCACCATGAGAGACATGCCAATTACATTGGAAGTTCCAGCCTTTGAAAATGTGTTACATTCAAATATTAATTTGCTTTATTTTTAATCTGTCCTTTCTGAGAGGGAGGTCATGCCAAATTAATTTTTCTTTATCAGAATTGCTAATTGTTAAGTCTTATAACATGTCCAATTGTTAATGTTATACATTCTGGTAATGTCTTTACACTCGATTGACATTATTGACAAATGTGCTAAACATTTAATGCTGCTAACCAATAAAACATTTGAGTCAGAACTTTTAAGATGTTATTACATAGGATGACATACATATTGGACACAATAAAAAAAGCTTTTTCTAATCCACTTTGTTTACAGTGACTTTCTTTTGATTATTTGGTTAAATCCAGATTTGGCAAAGGCAGTGCTGAGACGGAACACAATCACAAATATCAGAAAGGGTTTAACTTAGGCTTTGAATTTCCTTTTCGAGCTGTTCACAGGCTGGATATTGCATTAGTGTCAAATGATGCATCTGACCAAATTATACAAGATTTACAGTTTCAGAGATTATGGTTGTAGTGAGTGATGGGCATTTGAGGCTTCATTACTGTTCTTCAAGTAGCAGGATCAAGCTGTCAACACAAACTCAGAATTATCTTTGCAAAATAAAAGCTGTCACATTTGACACCTTGCAATGCAAATATGAAGTTCCAGCTTCAATGTTGTTCTATTTATCTTTTTGGGAGTCATAGTCAGTATTTATGGTGTTAACATTAATTTAATAAACTATTTGTTTTCATGCCTGACATTATGGACAGAAATATAACCACATTTTGTTGTGATGTTCTTTGAACTTGAATAAAAGATCAACCAAATGAAAGAATAGAACACAAGTTCCAGCATTTTTAAGATTTTATTATTTTGGATGACTAGGTTAACTAATGGACACATCACTCATTTAAAATGCTTAACAACATTTGCCCGATGACTACAAATGACTCATTCTGAACAGGTGACAGCATACCTTCTGTGAAAGCACACATTTTGAGGGGCGTTGCGTACGATCCTGCCTAGCAACCCAAACTTTGTGTTCTGGACAAATGTTACAACACACCCACAAACATTTATGTTTTGCAATGAGTCTGCATTGGACACATTTTCCAATTTCCAGCTATTTATTTAGTACTTATGGACTTGTCTCATTGCAGCAACTCACCACGGGTTTGGGTGTCAAAGAACCAAACATGTATCCTCCTCAGAATTACCAGCCAATGTGTTCAAGTTGCTTTCACACCACTCTCTCAACCAGGGAGACCAACATGTTTAGGTACTACTCCTCCGTTTACGGACCACCATAAGCTGTTCAATAAGCAGACACACTTCTCCAGAGGGACGTACACTAACTACAGTGATATCCCCTGGAGCCACTTAGGATAAAGAGCCTTGCTCAAGGACACAATAAACCAGGAAATGGTTTGCCGGCAGCCAATTCCAAATTCCTTTAATCGGGGGTGATGTAAGGCCATAATGAACAGCTGTCACACATCCTGGTATTGAAACTAGGGTGTAGTTTTACCTCTACACTATAATGACATTGAATTAGTCTGACCAAAGTGCAAACCATGTTTAAATGCTAAGGCTGTTCATGATAATAATAAATAATGAGTGGGTGGGTGACGGACTTCTATATATCAGCGAATTCTCACTTCTCTCTCTTTGGTGGTTTCAGTTAGACTTGCACTTCCTGATGCCTAAATAATAGAATCATTATTTAATGGCTTGCAGAAAATACATTTATCATGTGGTTTAATCTACCAAAGTTTAAGGATATGGATGTTTAAAAAAATACATATTAATTGTGCAGATTGTTGGGGGGGAATTTAACACATTATACTGTCAATAAACCTCACTTATTTACAAAAACAGCAAAACTAAATTGATGACAATATAATCCTGCTCACGGTGTTATACCACAGTTGTAAATTATTGTTGTGTCTCAGAGTGAACCCAGGTGAGACACTTCACCTCAGTAGTAGTAGTTTAGTACTTTAGTAATAACCAAATGGCTAGATTTCTAGTAAATAGCCTGACGAGAAAGGTTGCTGTGCTTGTATTGTATGTTTGTATTTTTGTACTAAGAGAGTACATTGGTTTCCCTACAACCTTTGCTTCACTTAATCATGAGTTGCATTTTGTAATTCATTGTCCATTTTGCTGAAGCCTCTCCAATCGCTTCAGCAAGGCGTTACCAAATGCTTCTCTGTAACCTGGGCTGAGGGAGTCCAGCAGGGAATAAACTGTTTCATGGTACTGGTTGCTCAAGCTGTCATCCACCTGGTCAAATGCATATCCAACCACCTGCAAGTTCAAACACATTGGTCAATCATATAGACCTACACAGAATAATTATGTTATAATGACAAATCTTAAAAACTCTTGACATCCCTCACCCTTAATCCAGCTTCATTAAGCTCAAGGCAATAATGATTGCCCTCTCTCGTTTCCACATTAATGTAAGCCACATCTAAAGCACTGTCCAAATTTGAGGACACAAACATTTTGGCCACAGCAAATAGCACATCCCTGACTATTGCCTCTGCTTCGAGCCTCATGTCCTTCATGGGATTAATACAATCTTCGTTGATCAAGGAGACTGGCGACTCCTCTTGTGGGTAATCTACCTCCATCCCCTACATCAGACAAACACAAACAGTAGACCAAACATTACAGGGAAGTTTGTATTTAAATGAAACCCCAGCTTGACACTGCATAACCACTGATTTTATTTGCGATTGCAAATAAAAAAAAATCTTACCAACTGACTTTTACACTCTTAGTTACTCTCATGGACAGGACTATTTATTATTTGCTATACAAATAAAATTAACTTGACTACATTTGGGTTAGAATTTGAATACAAAGTACGGTCTGAAATATTTTAGGTTCACTCTCTTGTGAACTCTGCTCTGGGCAAAAAGACAATTATAGTCTCGTTTAGAAGGATCTTGGGAGTTACATTTCGTTTAAAATCATGAAAATACATTAAAGATTTTGCACATGGTTTGAGTTATCCTCAGTCAACCGTAGAACAAAACATGTAGCTAGTGCAGGTACAATACTAATCACTGCCAATGTTATGACTTCAGTGCCTGACCTGTGTTGAACGGTGTATCTGTCTATCAAAAATAGTGTTTTTAATAACGTAAACATAAGTACGTGTATGCGAAATAGAACCGATCTACAGTTTTTTGGTGCGACACTTACCTCCTCCGGGGTTGTTGTTTGGCTAGTATTCTGTTAGCAACACTTCAGATGACGTCATATGTTCGGTATAATGAGAAAACCTTCAAAGTTAAAGCCAGAAGGTCAATGCCGTAGAAATTAAATCTATAGAAGCCTTATTAAACTGTTTTGCTTGGTCATTTGATTAGTACACAAACAAATGGCGACTGTCGTTAGTTGTCACGGTAACAACACGCGAATCGGTTTATTGCGGAAGTAGGCCGCTAGACCTTTGCAATGTAATGGTACATGTAAAAATGGCTGCCGGTCTGAACATACTGCTACATTGATTTGTATTGGAATGGCTTTTCTACACATTCAATTTCTATGGTCAATGTGCTATGTATAAATGTTCACTACAATGTGTTTAATCCAAATAAAGTCCCAAATCCTCAGGCACTTTCGTCATTATAGCCAGCAACACAAAACCAGGGACACACGTCACTCTCCGATTCAATTCACTGTAAAACCATAATTACATATGCAGATTGCAAATGCAGAAACTAAACTTATTCATGCTTATTAATATGTCTTTAACAGTCTGGAGATGTAGCAAAGACTGTAGTGTTGAAATAAGCCAACAGTTTTGCCTGTGATTGGAGAGTTTACATATGGTTGTGATCATGCCCCTATGGGAATGTTGCTCAAGTGTGGTGTCAAGGAAAAGAGATTAATTAAACCCTTCTGTCATACTCCTTTTTACCTTCTTATTCAGAGAAAACATTTTAGAATCGACATTGGGTGGCATTTGAAAAGACCTAAGATGTTTTGGTACTTTCAGTCTTTTGTTGCTGGCTGTACCGCCAAAAGTGCCTGAGGATTTGAGACAATATTTAGATTAAACACATCCTAGTGAACATTTATACATAGCACGTTTTGGCACGAGCAATAGTTTACTTTTTATAGAGAAATCTGCAATTATGGAGAGTTGAATGGGAGTGACATGGGTCCCTGTTTGTGTGTTGCTGGCTATACTTCTGGAAGTGCCTGAGGATTTGAGAATATATTTGGATTAAACACACCCTAGTGTATATTTGTTCATAGCATGTGTTATGGCACAAGCGATAGTTTTTATGTTATGAGACAATATATTTAATAAAATTTAGTGTACAGCATATATTTTTCATTTGTTATTAAACATTTTTTTCCTATCAATATATTTATAGTTCATTAAACACACAATAAAATTTGACTTGATTACAAGTTTAAAATTAATTTACATTACATTATGATTATTTAATGCTTTGGAATAGGCGCAATTATTTTGAAAAACAAAAACCGCGTTCGTGTTCCTATAATAAAGGAAATTGTTGTTTGTGGTCGTTTCGAATGTACTTCCGGGTGATCAACAAAGATCATGTTTGCCAAAAATGTTATGAAAAAAGAGGAGATATGAAACACATAGCTTTTGTGCAGATCTCCAGTGCAAACAGTCGAACAATCTCCTCGTTAAGATAGTGCTGCCTCATGTGGTTGCTAAAAGAATAGTCTAGATATAATTTGTATAAAAGCAATCTATGGTATAAAGCCGGGGTGTTGAGAATATTTACATTTTTTTTTACAAAGTACCCAATATAACTATTAGAAAGACGACAACACATTACAAAGTAAGGTAATAAAATCTCTGAAAATATGACGAAACATCAGTGGACGAAACCTTTATGATTCTGAAATGTCCTCTATCTCCAAACGTGTAAAAGCCTTCGCATTCTCCCTAGTGCAAACGTTGTACAATGTCAGCAGTGGCTCAAATTCTCAACACAAATATGCTTTGTTCCTTTTTTAAATTTGTTATCGTCACTGATTACTTGGCCAAATAATGACTGGACGAAGGCAAGGCGGTGCTTTAAAGATGGTTTTAGGCTTTTTTTAAATCATACTTTAGTAAAACAGTTTTTAAATACAGACAACTGTTGTTGGTCTTTTCAAACGCCCCCAACGCTTTCATTGAACCACGCAAATTAGATTTGCGCAGGGGCATCCGCGATGGAGTTTGGATGTGAACGTCATCCCGTCACTATACGTACAACGGAACTTCTAGAGAGCATCAGTGGTGCGGAGTCATGAAAGTGTTAGTAAACAATTCATCCAGAAAGGTGAGCAATGGAAGCTATTTTGTCTTCTGTATAAAATAAATGATCCTACATTGAACATACTGTTTGCCATGTTAATTTATCTGTAATAAATGTAACGTATAGACAACTCTACTTTGAATCCAATGTTGTAAAGGTTTATGCTAGCCACTTGCGATTTGCTAACAACAATCCCAGACGAGAAACGATAACAATTAATCGATTCTGCTCAGGAGGTTAGGTAGCTATCATGGCAAGTTTGTCAACCTGTACCATCTTGCTACTACAGTAATTCCTCAACCGTTAAAAAGTTAAATGTTTTATAGCTAGATGTCAGATATTTTCAGTTAAAGGTAATCAATGGACAGGATTATCAAGCGAGCAGACGCCTGGAAATAATAGCGTTTACGTGGATGTCAGAGCCGACAATGCGAATGTCTGTTTAGATTTTAGCCCTGACCTTGGAAGTCAGTGGATTATAACTTGTAACCAGGGCTCTTTTATTCATATCTATCCTATTAACTGACACCAATATAGGCTATTACTCTACATGGTACTGAATTTTAACCTGTCATCTAGTATGATTATCAAATATGTAGTTGAGGTATAATTTTATTTTCCATCTCATCTGCAGGTAAAACAAACGGAAGTTGGTGTCATTGCCACATCTCTCCATAGAGATTTATATGCAAGGATGATTAAGCTTACATTTGACCGATTTTTGGAAATCGTCAGGATGAAAACAAAAGTTGTAAAAAATCAGCTGTAGAATATATATTTAGTTTAATATACTAAATTCAATTGGTTGCTGGCACAATTATCTTTCCAACATGCCTTGGCCTTTTTCTGAGTCTATAAAGAAACGAGCATGCCGATACCTTTTGCATCGGTATTTAGGCAATTTCCTCCAAGAAAAGCTGAGCTTGGATCAGCTTAGCTTAGACCTCTATCAAGGAACTGGATCACTGGCACAAGTGCCATTAGACAAGTGGGTAAGTTAAACATTTGTTATCTATGCAAATATGAATCATTTCATTTGTTTTGCCATACATTCAGAATTCACATTTGCCTAAGCACAATTTCTTCCTCTTCAGTCTTTAAATGAGATACTTGAGTCTGTAGATGCCCCCTTCGAGGTGATAGAGGGCTTCATTCAGACCATCTCTTTAACTGTACCATGGGCATCCCTACTGCAAGAGAACTGTGCCCTCGAGGTCAAAGGCCTGGAGATGGTGTTTAGACCTAGACCACGGATGGGTGAGTGGACACTGCTGTCTCTGTCTGTACTTCATCATCATCGCACATGGTTAACTAGCTAGCGATTCCAACTCTGTTACAAATAGACCATGACTGTTTCTCGTGGCAGCTTCAGGAATGGAACCCATGTACTGGTCGAGCTTCATGACGAGCAGCATGCAGCTTGCCAAAGAGTGTCTGAGCCAGAGACTAACCGATGACCTGGGAGAGAGCTTTCAGCCACTAGAGGGGTTGGAGAAGTTTGCAGAGACTATAGAGACAGGTGTGGCACATCATTTCTTTACATTAACTCTCCAATCCGTCTCTTCTTTTCCAAGTGTCAGAGGATTGATAACAATGTCTACTTTGTCTTTTCTTCAGTCCTGAGAAGAGTCAAGGTGACGTTTTTGGACACCGTTCTCAGAATTGAACATGTTCCCGACAATTCCAAAACAGGAATCGCTCTTGAGATACGAATCAGCAAGTAAGTTACATAGAGGGCCCAACTTGAATATTTATCAACATTTTTTTGATTAGTTTACTTATTTTCTTTTGTCTTTTAGGTAACTGTACACAGAAGAGTTACACACTTATTGTTATTGTGTTGTCCAGGATTGTTTACTGTGATGAGACAGGTGAGGAGAGCTCCAATGTGAATGTGCACCAGCCCACCACGTTTGCACATAAAAACCTGCAGCTGGAGGGAGTGACTGTCTTTTGGGATGAGTTCTCTGAGGCGGCCCGTGCCGGCTTTAAGTCCTCACCCACACCCGCAGTGAGTCTACAAAAAACAAATCCCCTGTGTCGTGTTAAGGAGACTTGATGTTTACTCGCTTTTCCCTTTTCTGTACCTCGTCAGGATGCGGAGGCAAAGCTATCTCCAAGCTGGAACCCAAGAATTATTTGTGAGCCACACCCTCAGTTTACAGAGCCGGTTTCTTCTGCAACACCATTTGAATCGATTCAAATTGGTCATCTTCGTGGTAAAATCGAACTGTCGCTTGTCCTAAAACAGAACCAAACCATCCCTGGAGCAAAGGTTGGTAAAGCTTTATAACATGATTGAATAGCTAAGCAATGGTTATTATTGGATACACTAAAATGCATATTTTTTCAGTTGGATGTGGATGGACAGATAAGCACAGTGATTGTGCTGTTATCTCCACGACAAGTTCACCTACTCCTGGACATGTTTGGAGTTTTTTCAGGATCAGGTTGGTGAAATGAATTCTTTTTTTTGTTACGTTTGTGAAACACAAATACATCTGCTCTTTTTTGTGAAGCTGGCCCAGAGTGGGGAAAGGACAAGAGGAACCGTCCTATGCAGCAGGAAGATGAGTATCGACTCCACATGGAACTAAACCGCTGCCTAAAGAAAGACACAAACATGACCGGAGCAGACCCAGACCTCTTTGAGAGCCAGACCACCAGAACTGTGTCAAGCCGAGGTTCAGATGAACTTGTATACCCACCCGCTACATTTGATAACCTAATAATTATGTGGAACTTTTTATTCTCAGCCTATACTTTATCTAAATGTCACAAACAATAGCTTGATGTAATTTCTTTGTTTTCGGAGCAGAGGATGTCTTCTTCTCTATGGCTGACATGGACATGTCTCACAGCCTGTCATCACTTCCACCCCTGGGGGAACCGCCCACTGTGGACTTGGACCTGTCACTCAACAGCAACCACTCCACCTCTCCAGGGCAGTCTCCTTCTGGCAATGCTACGGTACACCTCTTTACCTACTGTTATGTTTTTTAGCTGACCTAACAGTGACCTTATGGTAACTTAATAAGAAAAACATCTTTGTCCAACTAGAATCTCTGGGATGATCATCTGGATGTGCCCAGACCAAGGGAGAAGCAGAACCAGGAAGTCCCGTTCCTGATTCGGGACTCACCGCTCCAACACAAGCTGCTGAGACAAACATGTACGTTCAAGAACTTTCTCTCATCATTCTAAAAGTCTTTTGAACGCTAGTTGTTTGAGTCAGTGTCTTGTTCCATTCTAACGACATTGATTCTCAGTCTGATGCCGAACAAAACAGGTCGCGATAGTGTTTGTGTTTACTATTCCATAACTGGCCTGTTGTTTTCTCTGTCAGCCCACCCAAACAAAGCCCATGGGAATGAGTCCAGGCCGGAGCTGGTCTTCAGGCTAACGCTGGGGAGCGTGGCTGTGTGTGTCCTCCACATCGATCCCCTGCCCCCACCGGATGCCACCCCCAGTCCCCTGGCCCCCATGGCCTCTGAATTCTTCAGGGTGGCCTGCTCCGACCAGCTCCCCCCAACTGAGTTCATGCAGTTAAGGAGGGTGTTTGATGAGGCCTGCCCCTACGACCACCTCAGGTGAGCTTGTTACCCTGGGTTTTAAATTCCTCCTCAGTGGCCTGACTCACAACTCTAACATTTGTGCTCTCAACTGTCCAGGTTTGTGGCTCAGGGGATGAAGGTGACTTATGAGCACTGTCAGGGCTCCAGCCTGCGCATCTTCAGCACTGATGTGTCCCTGGGCCAGATGGAACTTCTGGAGTGTCTTTTCCCTTCCGAAGTCCCCAGCGGCGTGTTCCAGAGAGGGGTCCAGTACACTGAGGTAACGGCCTGGCACTCAGGTTTCACATCACAAGCATAACTGATATAAAATCAGTTTTTCTATTATTGTATGCAGGCATTATAGAGATGCTTCTCATTTGGATCTCTCTCTGTCTGTCCCACCTCAGCTTCTGACATTTGACACCCCGGTAACCACGGAGACACCCCCTGCCCCCTGCCTTCACCTGCTCTACAAACTGGCAGAACGCAGAGGACAGCAGGTAACAGCACGTAACAGCACATCTTCGATTAAAAGCTGCAACCACTTCACTGTAACTATATTCAAAGTCCCAGACCTCAATCTGTGACACTCAAGTAACAAATGTAATTCTGCATCACGTATGCTATAATGTCAAAGTGTGATTTTTGTAGGAATTCAAGTACTGTGTCTTATGAAATTAGGATACAGTCCATAATGTACAGTACATTATTCATTCTGCAATCTCCCCTTCTCAAACACCTGTTTCCAGGGAGGACAGGTACGTCTGAGTACCACACCTCGGAAGGCCGATTTTCAGGTTGAATTAGGGGCAGTCCGCTCTGAACTGGACATCAGCATTGTCGACCGGCTCAACTCTCTGCTGCAGCCACAGAAACTGGTCACCACGGAGATGATGGCCTCGCACATGTACACATCCTACAATAAACACATAAGCTTGGTGAGGACTGTCTTATACAAACGTTCCCTCTATAGCGTCCCTTATGACGTTTCAGGGCTGTTTAGCAGTGACATTGTCAATATTTCTGTGAACCTGTTGGTGCAGTAAGCATGAAAAGCAACACAACCATTTGGTGCTTCCACATTCTCCACAGCACAAGGCCTTCGCTGAGGTTTTCCTCGACGACAGCCGCACTCCGGCCAACACTCACGTGTCGTTAACGGTAAACGCCCCGGTGTTGAGGTTGGTGGTGCGCTTTCCCATCCCAGACCTGCGCTCGGACCAGGAGCGGGGACCCTGGTTTAAGAAATCTCTTCAGAAGGAGGTGCTGGAACTGGAGTTGGAGGACCTGGAGGTGAAGACCGAGTTCACAGGGGGGATCTCCCCAGAGCAGACCAAGATGGAGGTCACGTTCAGGGAGCTGGTTGGTATGTGTCACCTAGCTGGTTTCACATTATGCAATCTGACTGCACTGCCGCCTCACTAGATACACGTTTGTCGCGTTAATTGACTTACCTATTTACTATACTATCACAGGAAAGTTCCAGGTGGAGCCGGGCTGCCCTGCTGGCAGATTCCTCAGGGTCTCCCATAACCTGGATGGAGACATGAGCGCGTCTGACAGTGGCAAGTTTGACTGGCCCAGGTAGTGTACCCCTCTCATTATGCTGCGTCATGTCGTGCCAAGTCCTCGCCTCTCGGAGGTGACTAACCCTGCCTTGCCCCTTCAGAGTGGTGCTGAAGGTAAACCCCACGGCTGTCCACTCCATCCTGGAGCGCGTGACGGCTGAGGAGGACGAGGGGGCTGGAGGCCACACACCTGAGGAGGAGGGTGGAGGGGCGCACTCGTTGAAGGACGTCTGTGACTTTGGAAAGCCTGACCCCTCGCCTTTCTCATCACGCCGGGTCATGTATGAGAATGAGGAAGTAGGAAAACCGCCTCATTAAGACTAATTCGTAACTCATTTTGGCCTGACTAATCAGCATGCAGCTAAAACTGACAAAGCAACATGATTTCCATCCGTTCCCCTCTCAGATGGTAATTCCTGGTGATGTGGGCGAGATGACAGAGTTCCAGGAGAAGACGATGAGCAATTCCCGTTTCATCCTAGAGCTGTGCTTGCCAAATGTAGAATTGTCCTTACCTAACAAGGCCTTTTATGAGAAACTGCATAACAGGTAATATGCACAAAGACCCTTGCAGAACTACTCAAATGTCTGCACTTAGGGAAGTAAAACTATTTTATTACAAGCAATCCACTACTACTTCTACGGCCTCTACCACAACTCATACGGTCAAACAATTTTTTTAAAATTCATCAACAATTCCCTGCAATCCTTAGTGGACAGACTGCGTTAACATGCTGCTACCATGGACCTGTCACTCTGATACATTCAGTGATGCATGAGCTAGCAAGCGGAGTTAGCTCTAATGCTTTGGAATTTCTTTTATGTTTATTTGGATTTTTGAACTGGATGGCAATGATGCTTAACTAGGGTTAGAATTATGGTGGTACATGTGATGTAGTGGGCTAAGTCGCTGCGTTGCACGACACTCTACGACATGATAGTCATGGGTTCGAGCCTGACTATGGGTTCTCTGACTTTCCCCGGGCCTCCACACTATTTGTGTTAGATAAGTCAGATTATCTATCCTATCATGCCATGTCGCTCTCCAGCGACTCCTTGTGTCCAGATCGGGCAGCTGTGGGATAAATTGCGGAAGTATAGTCGGTAAACGTAATCATCTCGTACATGAATCGACTAAAGGCTTCCGTGTTGGATACACAGTGCAAAAATAATCGGCTGCTGGGAGACGTGTTTGGATGAACAATGTGCGCACCTTTCGCCATCCCACAGATCTGTCCATGGAGTTGCAGAGCTGCCGACAAGGCAGGATTAGAGGGATTTGGGAGGGGAGAAAAATGGGGGAAAATCACAACAAAAAACTAGGGTTAGAATTGTGATTTTGTGAGGTTGGAGAAATGTCCATTTCTAACTGGGTCTACAAATTAAAACATCTGAACCAATGATGCATGATTTCAGTTCTGAATTAACTGTGGATATCTCTAATGAAGTCCCCCCTCTCTTCTGGTAGGATAAATAATGATCTGCTGTTATGGGAGCCCAATGCCCCATCGCCTGTGGAGACAGTGGAGAACATGCCATATGGAGGGGGGCTGTCTGTAGCCAGCCAGCTGATCAACACTGCACACTACACCAAGGACAGCTTCAGCACATTCCACTCAACGGGCCCTGAGGGTGAGACTGTCCCCATACTGGACCACCAACATCTGCTACAGTGTCTTTACTGCTCTCCATTCTGTGGATGAATGTTAGGGGATGCTCTGTTAGACGTAATAACCTTTAGGAACAAGTAATGTGAGCCTCTATATTGATGACAAACCTTCAGTCAGGCTGTGTCACAATTGATCAGGATGGCCCAATACTTATGAAGAAAACTAAAAATCTAGGTAAATCTCCTGGTGAGGATTTGGCATGCTGATGCAATGGCATAAAAGAATTATTGCTGTACAAGTTTTCAGTTTTGTATTTTTTATGTGACCTTTATTTAACCAGGTGGGCGTATTGAGAACAGTTTTCCATTTGAAATGGTGATCTGGCCAAGATAAAAGCGAAAAGTTGCAAGATGACACAAAGTTACATATGAATTACACAAATTATATATGTACCGTTAGTGCAACAGATGTCTGAATTAGAGAGGTAGATTAATTGGTATGTAAAGTGATATGGCAAAAACAATGGAATAATTAACACTTGCGCAACTGTGAAAATGGATATTGTGCAAGTGACATACAATAAATAATATAATGTGCAGATCAGTGCGTGCAAGGGACCATGGGGCAAAATGAAGACACTAGCTCAAATGGGCAGTGGTAGTGTGCGTGAGAGAGAGGAGGGTCAGCATGTGCAATGATCAGACAGAAGCTCTGATTCTCTTGATTTAAAGGTGAGGGAGACGGTGTTCACGAGTTTTAGAGTTTGTGAGACATTTTTGTGTTTTACTTTCCTTGTAACAGTATGTATTCAATTACACACAACCTTGAAAATGAGTGGACTTCTGGGTTGTGCTTTGTTTATCTTCATTCCTGTAAAAATGTCAAGTAAGGACATTGCAGTCTATTTAACCCCCCCCCCCGTAAATTGAAAGAAATGTTCTTCCTGTACATCATGTGTGGTCCTGTTATTTGTGACTGTAGAGGAAGACAGTGGATCTGAGGAAGAGACCATGCAGTATTACTCACCTACCTCTGAGCAAGGCTTCAGGTCTCGCAGGAAGAAGAAACCTAAGGCCCAGAACAAGAGCTCCCAGAGCCTGTTCTCCGTTATCCTTACTGTGAACCATGGCCTGGTGGCCCTACAGACCAACACTAAGGTAATATCTACCTAGGCCTTATGTTAGAGTTTTCTGGCATATCTCCATCACATTTAAACAGCTCGGTACTAAGAACATGAAAAAACTATTGTGAATCCGATTCTTGTTTTTCTTTCTAGCAAGACATTTTGAAAACCCAACGTGGGGAGTTCTGGTTGGAGATGAAAAACGGGGTCCTTTTTAGTGTGACACAACACGAAGGATACAAGGACCAACACTATGCCTGCTTCCACACCAGTCACATCTGCCTCTATCACCAAGGTAACATATTAGGCTCACTGATGCTGTTATAGGTCTCCACTCTAAAGAAGTAAGGTTCTTCATGGTGCTACATATCAACGTCAGTTACATTATGTTGGTTTATATCTACCTAGGCCTCATTGAGGGAGACTCAACCGTGTCCGACATCAAGCTGCCCTGCAGGACCCGTCCTCATTGGCTGGAGCCATCCATCTACCCCTCTGAGTCAACCCGCGAGAGGACGTCTCCCTCAGAGGGCGTCGGCCTGGAGGCCCATAGCATGCTGTCGGTCGCCGTGAAGATTTCCTCTCAGAACATGGAGCGAAATGTCAAAGTTGTTCCCACCCATTTATAATTTTAATATTGTATGCACTTACTATTAAGTAAACAATGTGTTTTTATCAGACAAGGAAAATGTGCTAAGTTCTGGTGTTAATTTCCTCTGCAGGAATTCCTAATCGCAGTGGGCGTAAGAGGGGCCACGCTACAACATCGAGTGGTTCCTCCCAAACTGGGCTGGTATGATCAGGTAAACTACTCCAGTCAAGTGTCTGGATGGTACCAGGCCATGTCTCTGATATTAGATGAACATGCTCATTAGATGAACATGCGCCTATCTGACTTATCTTCATTCTTGGGGTCTCACAGATCGTGGACTTCCTGAATGTGTCTGATGAGGCTGTTTTGGGTTACACTCCCCCTGCCTCGGTCACCACCCTGCACCTTCACTTGTGGAGCTGCTCACTAGACTACAGGTACTGTTTACCAGACTACAGGTACTGTTTACCAGACTACAGGTACTGTTTACTAGACTACAGGTACTGTTTACTAGACTACAGGTACTGTTTACTAGACTACAGGTACTGTTTACTAGACTACAGGTACTGTTTACTAGACTACAGGTACTGTTTACTAGACTACAGGTACTGTTTACCAGACTACAGGTACTGTTTACCAGACTACAGGTACTGTTTACCAGACTACAGGTACTGTTTACTAGACTACAGGTACTGTTTACTAGACTACAGGTACTGTTTACTAGACTACAGGTACCGCTCACTAGACGGCAGGTACCGCTCACTAGACGGCGGGTACCGCTCACTAGACGGCGGGTACCGCTCACTAGACGGCGGGTACCGCTCACTAGACGGCGGGTACCGCTCACTAGACGGCGGGTACCGCTCACTAGACGGCGGGTACCGCTCACTAGACGGCGGGTACCGCTCACTAGACGGCTGGTACCGCTCACTAGGCTACAGTATAGATATATCTCATCTCACTCAGCTGAGTGTTTATTTAAACAGTGTATTTGAACATGGTTTACTCTGTCTGCAGACCCCTCTACCTACCAGTTCGATCCATGTTGGTTATAGAGACGTTCAGTGTATCCAGCAGCGTGTCCTTGGACCTCTCATGCTCTACTTTGAGGTACTGGTCATTGACAGGGAATGTATTTATTTATTTATCTAACCAGGTAAGTTGACTGAGAGCAGGGTCTCATTTGCAGCAAGGACCTGGGTCCGTCACACAAAATCATAGGGATATCCAGTGATAGCCATTCCTGACCTCAGGTCTGTTAGCCCGTCAATATAAGAGTTAAAAGTGAAAAGATGTAAGGTAGTAGTTTGTGCAAAATACATTTATACACATAAAGTGCAAAATGCTTTGCTCTGCAAGATTTTAAATACAGGCTTCTTTCTGATAAAGGGTTTACCTTAATAAAACGGGTGACATGCTTTTTGTTGTCTCTGTATTTCAGTATGGTTTTCTTTCTGTTTCTAGGATCATCTTGGATGAGGCAGCTTTGTTTCTGTCTGACAAGAGCAATGCTGTCTCTGTTAATCTAATGCGAGGTGAGCCACACTTTCGCAAACATTGTGTTATTTAAATACACTTTATCATTCCCAGAAAAAAGTCACCAACTACATCTTGTTTTTCAGTGCGACCATTCTAATTTTATATGCAATCCGTAGCTACTTTCTTGATTCCAGCTGGCTGGGTGTGCTCTATTTAAACAGATTTTGACCAATAAACATGCACTTTTCTTCACAGACTATGTGCAGGTGGTTGACATGGGGACATTAGAGTTGCGGATCACTGCGCTCAAACCAGGAGCAGACAGAGGATTGGTACGAGCTGACAACCTCCGTTTGTCTTTGAGAAACGTGTTTCCGACACAAGACGGCTCCGTTAACACAATGTCCTCAGCTTACACTTCACATTTTTACCTCCTTACAGACTGAGCCCAGATTTGAGCTGCGCTGCTCCAGTGACGTCATCCACATCAGGACATGTTCAGACTCCTGTGCTGCTCTTATGAATCTCATCCAGTATGTGGCCAGTTATGGAGACCTGCTGCCCCCACCTGGCCCGGAGTTCAAAAGCACCAGCTCCAAGCAAAGAGCCAAGGTCAGCGTTTACATCCATCCCAGACATATGATCTATCGGAGACATTATGCCAGTCAGTGTTCTCTTGAATGAGTGGATTGCTAGACAGTGGGGAATTGTTAGGCACATCTTATGACACACTTATTCTACCTACAGTATTTGAAACCCTTGCCTTGAGATGACCTGTTTGGCGTTTGAACATTTTATACTGGGTCGGTTGTAAATATTGTCGTCCGTGTGTGTTGGCCAGCCGGAGGCTCCAAGCCGTCCCCCGTCCCAGACCATTCTGCTCCCGGAGGCTGAACAACAGATGCTTCAAGACCTAATGAGCGAGGCCATGGAGGAGACAGACAGCCAGCATGCCCAGGCACTGCAACACAACGGTCTGATGACACACAGCCACAAGCACTGAACATTGACCATATCCGTAGCCCTTTTGACTATGGCTCAACTGGTTCTTCTCTTTCACAGGATCCAACCAGGAGCAGAATCACACCCTCC
Organism: Umbra pygmaea; assembly: GCA_016801145.1. Taxonomy (NCBI): domain Eukaryota; kingdom Metazoa; phylum Chordata; class Actinopteri; order Esociformes; family Umbridae; genus Umbra; species Umbra pygmaea. Next base: position 51,864 of record JACXGM010001509.1, read on the forward strand.
AACCTCCTCACTCTGACCTCTTTCTGTTCCCGGATGAGAGCGGGAATCTCTCGCAGGAGTCGAGTCCCTCCTACCCCACCTTTCACTCCCCCCTCATTACCCCTGCCCCCAAACTTGCCCCAGAGACAGACGACTTCTGTATCCTAGAGACCCCGCACTCCAGAGCAGACGTAAGAGGGCGCATCTCGTCGCAGTCGCTTACTTGGCACGTTTCCTGTCAGTCCGTTGGTGTGAAGGGTGTGTTTGTTCTCTCAGGGTCGTGACGAGGAACCGGTGGTGAAAAAGTTGGTCACGGACTCCATCGAAATCAAAGACGACCACTTTGGACAACCCCTGGAGAACTGTGAATCGAGCAGGGGGACCGTGACTCTTCCGGTCCCAGAGGTGCGCTACCTCATCAGGGAGATCTCTGTCATCTGGCACCTCTACGGGGGGAAGGACTTTGGGAGCATGACGTTCACCTCTTCTCCAGCTAGGAGTCGGGGGTAGGTTTTTGCATGTGTGTGCACTTGGGAATGTTCAGCTGGTCTTAAGCAGGACAGCACTACAGAGATAGTGTGTAGCGACAGAACGGTCGGAGGGCAGATCAGGATGTGCAGTAGACGACGAGGTGTTAATGTTTGCATTGTGTTGAAGGTGCACCCCACACAGCTCCCCATCCCAGACCGGCGTCAGACAGAACAGGGCGGGAGGACGGGCTGGAGGTGGGCGGAGCAGGAACCCCGATGTCCTCATGGAGATCCAGCTCAGCAAGGTGAGCAGATGTGATGACACCGTTCAACATACAATGCTTAACAGGATGACAAATTAGTCCTCTAAATTATAATGCTGAAGTTCTGATCCCAGGTACGGTTCCAGCATGAGGTGTACCCCTTAGCCCCTGTTAGCTCTGGGCCGGTGGCAGACCAACCTGTGTCAAGGCAGGTGTTCATCGTTCAGGACCTTGAGATCCGAGACCGACTGGCCACCTCCCAGATGAACAAGTTCCTTTATCTCTACTCCAGCAAGGAGATGCCCCGGAAGGCCCATTCCAACATGGTGAGGAACCCTGTCCTGGCAGACCCTAGATCAGATCCCATGATGTTATGAGACATGTCCACGGTAATAGCAGGATTGGTTGTTTGTTGTCTTGCAGCTGACTGTCCGGGCTGTGCACATGTGCTCAGAGACAGGCCAGGCACCCCAGGAGTGCTGCCTGAGAGTCTCACTCATGCCCCTTCGCCTCAACATTGATCAGGTGAGCCACAGAAATAAAACATCATTAACAGTTTTGCTAAATATTCATTACCATGCTCTCGCTAACCTACGATTTATTCGTACTGCTGGAATGACACTGGCCTTTTTTCTTCTAGGATGCTTTGTTTTTTTTGAAGGATTTCTTTGCCAGCCTTGCTGCTGACGTTGAGATGTTTTCTCCACATGATCAAGAAGGTAATATATTCTTGACTCAAGGCTTCTGGTTGATTTCAGTATTGTAGCCATTACATTTTACAGGATATCCAGGATGTGGGTGATACTATTGCACAATTTCTACCTAGTCATATTAGTAGAATATTATTCTCCCTATTTTAGCTGACAAATTTTATTGGAGAATTAGCTGCCTAGCTGTTTCTCTGCAAGGTGTGTCATTGCAGTTTTATTTTATGCATAAGAGAGCGCTTATGAAAGTGTAGTGGTGATTCGATGTGGGGCTTTTAAATAGGTTGACCTTCCCACAGAATTACCGTTGGAACAGAAGGAATATTGAACAGCATTTATTTGTCACTTGTTTATTGATCTGTCCCTGAGCAAAATGTTGACCCTCAACTATTTTTAATAATTGCATTTGTTTGTCTTTAGCTCTGTGCGTTTCAGTGAAGAAGCCGTCTGGCCCAGAGGTCTCCTGCAGCTTCAATAAGCATGGAGGTGGGACTCAGGACCCGGCCCCGATCATCTCTGTGCCCGCCCAGAGCCGCTCTAGTTCCAGCCTCAATGGCTTTACACTATCTGGTAACAATGACTCAGGTGAAGCTGCTGCTGCCTTTGGATCGTCGATCAGTGACCACCAGCCCATCTTCTTCAGGTATGTGTTTACTCTGTGTAGAGGTATACAGGTACATGAGACTAGGGCTGGGCGATAAAACGATAACGATATGTCTCGCGATAGACACGTAATCAATATCAATATAAAATGCGTTCGATAAAACGTTCGATAATTTCCTTTGCTTCGTCGGAAAAATACAGCGGTTGCGAAGCAATTTCGGTTGCATAAACAAAGGCACTCTCTCTCTGGTAACCTAGCAACGTAGCGAGTGACACG
>JACXGM010001510.1:0-54183 GCA_016801145.1 Umbra pygmaea
ACTGTTACAGAACTCTGAATAAACCTGAATATATTTCAATACTTCTGACCTACTGTATGTAATGCAGTATCTTGTGTGTGTGTGTGTTTGCACAAACGCTTTCTGCTCATGCTTATAGCAACAGACAGGAGCGTCGATAGCAAATAGAATGGTTAAAACTGTGTCCCCACCAATGTTCAAACCAAACCTACGCCCTTGCTTGGGAATAGACCTCAACAGTCCCGCCCACAGCCGACTCCGGAAATAAGAATACAATACAATTTCTCCATTGACAATTGGAGTATATGCCATAAATTGTTACCGTCAATGGTATACTTAAAACCAGCAATGACATGACTAAGCGATTGAATATGCTCATATAATACTTGCAATGATTTTTGGGATGTGTAGTTCCTTCGCTGCTCGGAAAATAACATATGTAGACCTACACAGTCTTGTACCTTTGACTTTTTTGGGATTTTCGGTTAATTTTTTCACTCGGATGATATTTGTATGCTTATGAGCCATGTCGTTGCTGGTTAGCCTAAGGCATGGTCTAAAACTCTTTATATACAGATCTTTCCAGAAGTCAATGGGATAAATTAATGAAAAATTTACTTCCAAAACTCAAGCTCTCTCGGACGAGGGACGGGACTGTTGAGGTCTATATGGTTTGATTCTAGGTTGTCGTGGGCAGTTAAATGCAAGAGGGTATTGAACATGATGCCTGGCTGCCAGAGAATACGGAGCAAATAGGCTTGCATAAAAAACAGTTTCTATGATCCGTGCTGTACCGGACTATGGAGTGTGGCGTTTGGCTCAGCGTCCCCCACATTACTCTGGAAGTTGGATGTGGTGCAGGCTGGGTTGGTTGGACATCATACATGGGGCAGAGGGAGTGGAGAAAGTTAGGATGGTGTAACAGCACACTAGTAATAGTTACTATGCTTATCTTAAATTGTTTCCAGATGGTTCTAAGGACCCTCACACAGGGAGGGTAGGAGCTGCGTTCGTGGTGCCAGAGTAGAGGGTGTAAGTGGGGAAAAGTGTGTTGGATTATCTGTCGATCTTTGCAGCTGAGTTGATTGGTATTTGTATGGCACTACAATGCGTTGAAGAGGGTCAGCCAGATAGGGTGGTAGTTTGCTCAGATTTTGGTGCGGCCTTGGTAAGCCTATCATCTGGTAGCTCAGATCTAGTGTAACACAAGATCTGGTGTATGAGGGGCTTCTTTCTCTGTTCTCGGTCAGCCAGGTGTGGGTGGGGGTCAGTTTGTTTCTTGTGGGTCTCGGCACATGTAGGTGTGTGGGAGAATGAGCAGGTGAATTCTGGAGCTAAAGGGGTGTTAGGGCACAAGGTGATTGATATGGTTGTACCACTCAGTAAATCTGAGGCGAAAGGGCTTATTAAAGCTAAGTTAAGAGCGAGGTGGCTGGAAATGTGGGACATAAAGGGGCGAGAGACACTTACACAGGATCCAGGGTTAGGTGGGGTCAGGGAGGTCATCTGGCAGGAATCGGAAGAAGGAAACTCTCCAGACTTAGATTGGGTCATACTGGGTTGAATGAAATGTTACGATTGATAGCAGGGATAGTCTGAGACAAAAATTTGGCCCGGGACTTCAGATGGAGCGGCCGGCCGGGGCAGGGGGGGGTGTCGCTCCCCATGTCTGTCATTCACTCTGGGTTTCTTATCTAAATAAGAGGAAATCTCTTTCTCTTGATTTGACGGCCAGGCCAGAGCGCAGTTTTGCGGATGCAACAGCCAGTCCATTTCAGCTTACTGTCAAAGTAAAATATGACGGCCCGTTCGGCCCGGAATGGACCAGCCGTTCGGGAAAACATCCGATGGCCAGTCCGTCCCTGATTGATAGGGAAGCATCCTACGGGAGATTGTGATTACTGTGGGGAAAGGGAGTCTGTCTAACATGATGTTTGAGTGTGCGAATTATCATGAGGAGAGGGAGGAGCTCAGGAGACGACTGAAGGAGTGGGGTGTGGACCATAGACGACTGAAGCAGTGGGGTGTAGACCATAGACTGGACGTGTTTACTGCAATGATGATATTGAGTAAGACATCTAGGAGTGAAGTGTTTAATTGGGTCTTTGCATTTCTCCATTCCACTGATCTAATTAATAGGGTGTAGGTGAGGTGGTAGAGGGTGTCATTTAGTCATAGTTTGGGGGTTAAGGACAGGGGTGAATATATTGGGTAAAGTTAGGGATAGTGTAAGTCTAGTGTACTTTGTATATTGTGGTGTATTATGGGGTATGGGAAATAGGTTTTTGTCATTTCAGATCCACACTCCACCACAGTTGGTGGCAGTAATGCAACATAATAGTTGAGTGCAAACCACCAGTTAAAAGACAAAAAGAAATACAGAACAATTTACATGGCGGTGGTATACTTAATCAGCATCGTGTGAACTGGTTTGGCAAGGTCTGGCATGCAATGGACATTGAGCTATTTCAATTCCTTTTATTTGATTTGTTCATTGCAAACAGCTGAAAGTCTGTACATTTTGACAATAAACGTGATTTGCAATGGGGGTTGAATAATTTTCATTGCAACTTTATAGATCTGTCATTGTCACAGATTACTTGGGGCGAATCACAATTAGCTGAGTGCTTCAACATGGCGATGGAAAACAACCAATGAGAAATTGCTGAAGCTATTTAGTTTAGATTTTAAATTTCCTTTTTTCAAAACTCACCGGTTTCAGAGATTACTCTCAATTGTGATTTACAAAACAAACTAGCAGGGCAAACAGCTGTACTGCCTTTGATGTCATGAATAAAATGTGTAGACATTGCAATCCCATGACCTAGCGCCAAGCTGAGGCCAAGCTGAGGCCAAGCTGAGGCCAAGCTGAGGCCAAGCTGAGGCCAAGCTGAGGCCAAGCTGAGGCCAAGCTGAGGCCAAGCTGAGGCCAAGCTGAGGCCAAGCTGAGGCCAAGCTGAGGCCAAGCTGAGGCCATCATTACATACATAAATAATAAAAATAAAAAACTTGCCAAACATCATTTGTCCTGCTTGTTTTGGATAAAATGAATATCGGTGATTCAGTTAATCCGTGAAAAATGAAGCATGTTAGTTGAAATGTAGAGGTTTATTTCAATCAAAATCTTCTACCTTTTTCACCAATCTATTTACATGATTTTGGTCGACAATTTTCTGCTATGCTACATTTCTAAATATCAACTCAACATCGACTTATTTTGAACAATAATACACAATGCCACAAAATACAAAATAAAACAATGAGGCCCAACCCCAATTCATTGATAGTTTACATCAAATGCCCAGGTGGAGTGTTGAATGAGTAGTATTGTCTTGATTCCTTGGCTCCTCCGCACATTTCATAGTACATAAGATGGGGTTTCTAGCATTAGATTTTGCCCTACAATGTGCTTTGAGCAAGGAAAGAGGGTACAAGGTCATCAAGGAAATACTACTGAGATACACCACTTGTATTTAATACTTGGTATTATAATATGTGTGCGGGGAAAAACCTATTTACACATGTATACCAACTGAAAACACAAAGCTGCATCAACCTACACATAGTCGAAGGTAGCATTAATAGTACTTCTACAAAGAATGATGGGTTGACTGATACAATTTAGTGGTACTACACAGCACCTCCTTCTTTTAAAGGTACTTCTAAATTCACATGATTAAACAGGCCTATTTCTTAAAATACCTTCAGAACTCTAGTCATAGTGCAAACTGACACAAGGAAAGATTACATTCCACATACTGCGCTAACAGTACTTTTCTTCCTTAACAACTCTTAATCTTCCCTTATGTGGCCAAAAAGGAACATAAAAACAGGCAAAGCTGTACCTATTCAAGCAAAAGGAAAACAACAACACAATATCAATTCACCATTTACAACTTTGGCCTTAGGCATTTCATAGTGTTTATAAAAAAAGAATAAAGTTACAAAGCATGTTTAATAAATATTTCTTACGGATTTCCACCCCATCACCAGTGCGTGGCTCCTAGTTAATCATGTGCAAGGTGTGCTTGAGCTTACTACAGCTGAAAACTACGTACTGTGGGCCTGTCGAATGAAGCTTCATTTCTTTTGTTTTTGTTATTTGTGAGGCCCTTGTCGTGGGCGGGGCCTGTGTTCTCTTCATGCATAGGTTGCTCCGGTGACCAGTAGCTCATAGGCAGGGTCGTGTCCTCGCCTACATAGCACCACACAGGCACACAGCATCCCCAGCATCTACAAGCATACAGGAGTACACTAGTATGAATTGTTAGGTCTTCAAACTGGTTTGGTCTACCACCTCTCTTTTGGTGGACTTATTACCTTCTTCAACTGAAAGGGAAGTCAAACGTTAAGGTTGTTACAATCCAAAGTGTTATGACAATGTTATAGTGATATCTGCTGCCCAAACTGCCATCATAACATTGGAATTACTATGCATCCAGCGATTCAGCAGAATGGTTAGTAAAGCCCATGTAGTGAAGAAGCCGTCACTCTTTGATATTTAAAAACTGAAAGACAGTTTTGAAATATTGATACGACAAAATAAGATCAGTTTATCAGCAGCAGTTCAATGACCACAAGACTAAAAACACTACACTAAATAGACATCACTGCATTTCTTGTCAACACATGCTTGAAGTGACATCTGTGGTGAAACATTTTGCACTACTGAGGGGACATCCTGCCATGTGAAACCCCAGTCAAGACTGTTCAGACATTATTACAGACACCAGATAATTGTACAACTTTTATTATCATATCCTTCACATTGACATGGATTACCTGTATCGCTGCGAATGTCAGGGCAGCACAAATGACGTACATCATTATTTCTTTCAGCTTCTTCACGACTAGGGCCTCACAACCCTGGAAACACAGAGAAAAGGATGAACATCAATCGGTGTGTTATGTTTCGCATCAAATGTCCAGATTTTAAATTGCCTAACTAATGCGAGATTTATCAACCATATCGAATGAAAACACATTTTATTCCAGCATGTGTAGGGTAATGAGTTGGATTCAGGACTACCCACAGCCAGTTTGTTGACAACACAATGAAGTCGTGAATTGCCAAAATTAATTTGATTCCTAGGCAGAAACATTTGTTGGCTGTATCAGTTGGACAATGTGATTGAAATATTACCTTAACTAATTTAAATGCACAGCCAGAACCAATGTCAATGATTGGACAATGTGATTAAACAGGATATTTATTAGGGCTTCTCTTGAAGGATCATTATATACTGCTTTTAAGTCGTTGACATGCTAGAAAATGATGCAGGGCCCTATCTATGTCTCCCACCCATTGCTTCTATTATTTATCCTAATTAATCAGACACATACATATTGTTATTGTATGTTATTTAGCTATTGGCTACTAATTTGCATACTGACACTTTTAACCCTGCTGTTTACCATGCTTGCATTTTTTTAATCCAACTCCTCTGTGTTATTGACATTACATGTATAATATTTATAATGTTACAAAGCTACATTGTGTATTTTTTGTTAATTCTAAACAAAAACCCCTTTGTTCTTTCAAAAATACGTGCTCATTCATGTGTAATTACGTCCACCAACAAAGTATTCTCATCAACGTATCTTACTGAAGCAAGGATGGTCATATAGCTCCTGGACAATTACGTGACCTGTTGTATATGTTAAATAGTTTGTAAATAGCTAACTAGGCCACAGGATTACGGTACATTGAATTGACTCGCTAGGGGGCGGGCACTAAATTTGCTTTGAATTCTGGACCTTGTGGTATTTCAAGTGCTGACTAACACAGAAGCGGCTGAAATGTAGTCTTGGATGCATTGGCAAGTTTGTAAATATTATGTTAAGAAACTTATTTATTGTGGAATTGTCATTTCATTAAGTTTATTTGAAACATAAGTTTCATATTAATTATGGAGAGATTTTAGGGACATTATTAAATAAAGACCAGGATTTAGATGGAATTCTATTAGAAAACATTGAAGAATTTTGACAACAGAGTACGTCATGTTGTGACAGAACTGCCCACGCTGTAGTAGAATTTGCAAGTTGAACAGTAATATGGAAGGCAGATCCTTTGTGCTCGGAGGCTCTTCATTCCTGTGGTCAGACTAATCAGAGGATAGAGCCCGCCTTTCCAACTTTGATGGGTGAAAGTGACAGATTCAATGACAAATTCAATAATGATAGATTTCACAATGACTGCAAGCATGAAAAAAAATTAATTGTGAAATATTAAAGAAATCATTAAATATAGAAATACACCATTTAATGTCAGCTACATATCTTTTATTTATAATTTATATAATATATTTCCCATTTTTTATTTAATAGTGTATATTTACTTAATAAAGTCCCTATAATTCCTCCATAATGAAAGGGCCTATGTTGAGAAAAGAGGTTAAACATTTGTTTTATAAAGTGGTATGATTATTTGAAGCTGCTGCAGTTTGGCCATCTGTGATTCATATAACCCCAATGACAAACATTTTAAAATACCACTGAACGTGGCAGACAATCACTGGGAACGGCGTGTCAAAAAAAGATTAGTAGGGCTAAAAAGAGCTGCAGCAATAAAAAAAATTACATTAGGATGTGAACAGTTGACTAAAATGTAAACACCACACAGACATTACTCAAGAGTATTTACAGACGATACTTTAGAATATTTGCTGTTTACGGAAGTAAATAACTAATGCAATAAGAATAGTGATACATTAGATTGTGAAATTCACATTTGGCACAGCAGTCAGTCCAATGGTCTGTATGCTTTAGAACACTGTTTCTCAAATGGGGGTATGTGTACCCCTAGGGGTACTTTGGAGTACTGCAGGGGGTACATGACATTTTGCAAAATTGCTAATAAAAAAATTTGTCATGCATAATTCCTTACAATATTAAAAAGTTTGAGAAATGCTGCTTTAGAACACAGGTAATAAAAAGATTTCACGGTGGGCCTAGTTCAGGGGTTGGTATAGTTTTTTGCTTGAGGGCCACATTGAGTTTTTGATACCAAGCGAAGGGCTGCATAATATAGCTTGAAGAAATAGGAACAGTTACTGCATTTAATTACCCCCACACACAATTACCTGTGTAGCCTAAATAAAATGTTAATTTTTCTGGCACCATTTCTTTGTTTGACTTCTCAGAATTTAATCACTACCGTTTCTTTTTAGATCATTTAGCCTACTCGCTGACACCTGCGAATCAAGACAACAGTGCACACGGAAATTCATTTAAATATATTGAAACATTCAAGGTCTAAGGGGGTTGAAGTCCACCTGGCACTATGTTGATATTTTGGCCTTGGCAAGCATCATACTTTGTCTTACAGTGAAGTACCTTATAGTTTTGGATTCAAAAAAGTCTCTTGGCTACAAGATAAATAAGTCAAACCCAACTTTTTGAGACAATGATTTTCATGCATGATGTCAAATAGAGCCAAAAATACAAAAATGTAATATAATGTATTTTACAATAATTAAACAAACATGTAAACCATGAGAAACATTACTATAGAATCCATATTAGCATGCCCCCAGGTCTTGACAATCAATGTGACAAAGTTCGAGACATACAAGTAAGTAAATTAAACACTGTATGTACATATTTTCAATATTTCATTATAAGTTTTTTTAAACCCAACCACCCCCCAAAACAATTAATAATAACTTGATTTAGTGCAGGGTGATATCTTACCTCCATGTATACATTTTATTTTGTCATTTTCACTTCCTGCTTCCCGTCTGTAATGTTTTTAGTTAATCAAAAATAATGTCTGCAAAAAGTACCTACATTTGAGACGTGATCTCTCTGCCTATGATTAACCCACGTGGATAATCCACCACTCAGTATTTCCAACAGAAGCATTAGTTTCTAGCATGTATGTTTCAGGTGATATGACGCATTGACGCAATGGCTTTGAATGGTAATTAACTGTAAAATCACCATACTTTGCTCACCCCTGGCCTAGTGTATGCTGGTTGTTTTTTTCCTTTTAATTGATGCACAATTAAGACCTAGAGAAACAGATGAGGGGAGATCCTAATCAATCAATTAAGTACAAGGTAAGAGCGAAAACCTGCCGAAACTAGACCCTCCGTGGAAATTGCTTGACACCCTTACTTTAAAAGACGAGTTTTGTTTTTGTCAAATTGACCCGGAGGAATAGCGATTCATCCTGGTGCGTTGTTTCTCTTACCTCTGGGTAAAGGTCTCCAGGTCGGCTCATGGTTCCAGTACAGTTGCTGATGTTAGGTTTACAGCAGCTGAGTGGGACACTGTTGTTCCTGGATTCCTTGAACCAGCGAGTTTTCCTCCAGTCTGAGTAAACGTGGATGCCACAGCAATGGAGCTATGTGATGAGAGACGGAGATGGTGAGACAGCTGCAGCCACTTAAATGTAACTGCTGTCAACAAGGCAAAACAAACTCTAGTAGCATAAATTTCACCTGTCTCTGTACGTAGTCGATGGCACGGCTGGGGGCATCTGTGTTAGAGCCATTATACTCATTATACACTGTCTCAATAGATTTGTTCACTTCATCTTCCACCTGAGAAAAACCCACAACTTCAGTCACATGTAAAACATTTTAAAAACTGCAGTATAAGATAGTAACAAACTGTATTCCAAGTCAGCTTTTCACAATGTACTCCTGCTATTATAAAATAGATAGTAATACTAACCCTTGCCCTGTAGATATAGCCAAGAACCACAACAACAACTTCGGTGACAAACACCAACAGGAGAATGACAGCAAACTATGTAGAAAAAGAAAAGATTTGATTAACATCTATTCCAAACTAATAACTTTTAAAATAATTAATTGCATAATTAAAGGAGCACCTCAAATTGTTGTGTCGTTCATGTTTCTGACATGACAATCACTGAAAACATATTTTCAGTGCATTTGGTTTTTCCCGCCTCGGCGACCGTAATTTACACAGTGATGTCCCCGCAACATTTTAGAAACCATTAACTATTAATTTTGAATCAAGTCAGTGACTGTCGTGTCAAAAACATGACCGGCACAACAATTTTGAGCTGTTTACGGGCGATTAGATAATTATAATTTATTCAAGGGTGCATTGCTGCCATTCTGGAAATTCATAGTGATTTTGTACTCAAATGACAAAACATTGTAAAAACAAACAGTTGAAATCATTTTTTATTAGCTACTTAGTGTTAGTGCAACGTATATGTAAATCCAGTTTTGGGTAAAGTAGCTTGTACAGTTACATTCCATTTACCTGATCATTTTGTCTTAATTAGGGACTTCCCAAAACTTCTCAACTCAACAAGTAACTGGACTGTAACTGGACTGTAACTGGACTGTAACTGGACTGTAACTGGACTGTAACTGGATTGTAACTGGACTGTAACTGGAAAGTAGCTTTACCCAACACTGTAAATCATACTTTTACGAATGATGACAAGGATGTAGCAATGTTTGGTTTTTGAATCTTGAGGATGTTCATACCACACACTTTTACCATTGCCCACAAATCTCTATATTCATTTAATTTTATCACAAAACATTTTCCCCACATGGCAGCTGGTCCACTGTCATGCTTTTAGATGGTGCTTTTTGAGAAATAGCTTCTTTCTTCCCACCCTCAAACACAGAAGTTTTATGGAGCGTATGGGTTATGATTCACTGATGCACCATTACTCCACTCACAGACACTGAACACTGTAGCTTCTTCAAAGGGATTGTTGGCCTCCCTGTTGTTTTCTCACAAGGCTCCTCCTTTGGGTTTTGATGGACATGACCCACTTCCTGACTATTGATCTCAGTAGGATACCTAGCAATTACATATTATTTTTACATTTTCCAAATCTATACATATCTATAATTTTATATCTAACAATTCAAAATGGTCTTCCTTTGTAGTGATCTCCCATTTTTCTTCTGATTCACAGCCTAACCAATAATCTTTTAACAGTCTTTTTAAATGTGACAGCAACCTTAATGCTCACAGATGGAGCCCAGTGAGAAGGTACCTGTACCCTTGTTAGGCGGATTTCTTTCATCGTATTCATCATGCAGGCCCAGTGAATTATTCAATCCTAATATTTTCACAATTAAATCAATATCAAACATTTTAATTACAAAAAAAGGGGAAGTCCACTGAAAGCAACCCCCTAAATCAACAATTTGACAACTGTTTGTAAGGCTTTCAATGTAAGGCTTTCTTATCTTTCTTGCTTATGACATGGATAACAAAATTAGAGCTCCTCAAGGCCTCAAAAATGTATATCTGCCCACTTCTAATTGGCAAACATGTATGGAAGATTTTTTCAAAACAAAACGGGTGCATTCAGAAAGTTAATTGGAATACTTACAGTAGTTAATCCGCAGGAGCTCTCCCTAATTGTGGCACAGCAACCAATCAACCCAATAATAAACAGCAGAGTCCCGACTGCGATTATTATGACAGCTGGGATCAAAGTGTACACGTCCTCAAAGAAGTGGTCGTAGTCATCGTAAGTGATAAACACATAGGCTCCAATGTAACACAAGATACCAGCTGCAGCCTAGAGAGAAAACAGACACAGAGTATGACAGGGTGTGTTCCAAAATAGTTTGGAAAAAAAGTGCAGACCCGATTTTGACACTGTTTCTTGGGATGTACCGATACAGTTCTCAAAGGTTTGCCTACCCCTGGAGAATTGGTAATAGATGTACCACTTTCAAAGAAAACACGAGTGAGCAGGCAAAATTGTTTTTGTTTTTTCCTCATGGGATTCATATTCAACTGATAGGTCAACACAGAATTGCACAATCATAAAATAAAACGTGGCAAAGAAAATAACGAAATTACTACCCCCTTTAGCATTGACAGCATGCAGTTGTTTGTGATAGTTTTTTTTATAAGGCCCCGAATTTCTGCAGGTGGTAAAGCTGCCCCTTCATCTTGGCAAAATGCCTCCAGGTCATGCAAAGCCTTCGATCATCTTACATGAACCGCAAGTTTGAGATCTCCCAAAAGTGGCTTGATGATATTAAAAAGGTACAAAAAACAATATCACTATAATGCCAGCAACGCGTTCTCAGATTTTAGATTTTTCAAAACAATAATGCTTGTTTTGATTCATTGAAATAATCATTGTTAATTAATTATTAAGCTAGTGAATTGTAACCAAATGCATAGCAAAAAATTATAATTTAACATGTTTTTAATAACTTTTTACTAAAAACAGAAACAAATATGTAGTACACACAATTTGATTAAACATATTGTCAGTGTCTCGTGAAAACACGATTACATTTGAAAAACATTCACTAGAGTGTTTTATCCAACAGACTCATTTTAGCAACATATGAACATGGACACACTACCTATCTATGCAATGAATTATCAATGATTATTGTAATGACTTATGAGCGCTATTATTTTGAAACGGGTAAAATTGAGTTCGTGTTGCCTGCAAAAAATACTGTAGTGTTGCCAGGCTCTTGCCTATATAGCTAGCGTCGGCGCTGTGTATTGTTAAATATACATTAGTTTTATTCACGTTATATATACCCATCTACCTCAGCCCCTACTCTTCATTTATTGTAATTTTTTTTCTCTTCTTCTAACTATCTGTATTGTACAGCGCCAAGCAACTGTGCTCACCAACCTACCTCATTGTATCGACATCTGTTGCACTACTTGTAGAAATGCCTAATTGTTTGACCTGCACACTGTATTATTTATTATACATTCACTGTTTTTATTTTCTGTTTTTACTATTCATTGTACATTACTTGTCTCGTAATTTTGTGTAACTTTGTTGTCTGTACCTCGACGCTTTATCTTGGCCAGGTCGCCGTCTCAAATGAGAAAATGTTCTCAACGTGCCCACCTGGTTAAATAAAGGTCAAATAACGAACAAAATATATATATGCAAAAAAATATAACATAGGTATAGTGATTTTTTTAATGCAGAAAAGTTACAGATTGTACGTTTAAGGTCAGGAGACAGTGATGGCCAGCGGCGGCCTTAAGCATCTGGGGGCCCGTTTCAATAACTAATATGCAAAGGTATAAACACAAACTACTGATATTAAACTTCAGATCACTTAAGCCATTTGCAGGGGCGGTAAACATCGCCATGGTAACCGCGGATTCGACCAATCAGAAACGTCAGTGTTTTGCTTAGAATTGTAGGTAGTGTAGTATTTCTCCAGAAGATCGCAAATAACAAGGTTGATTTCATACCTTGCGGCATTTATGAAAGCAGAAACTTTCGTTTCACAACCTCGTAGCTCGTGGTCAATCTACCTTGGATGGTTTAGACATTATGGCTGAAAATCTATATCCTACAGAGAAAATGACATCCTCTTAGGTGGCCCCAAAGTCAAAAGGGAGAAAATCAGCATGAATCTTGGTAACCTGACTTCCCTGATCAAAAAAGGAGCCTAGCTGTAATCATAGACTCTGACCTAAGTTTTAGTTTTACCTCCCATCTTAACAAGGTGACCAAAATATCTTACTTTCACCTCAGAAATATTGCTAAAGTTAGACCATTTAAAACTTAGAAAGATGCAGAGAAACTAATTCACACATTTGTTAAAACTAGATTGGACTACTGCAACGCCCTCCTTCAGGCCTCCCAAAAAAGTATTTAGAAAAGATTCAACTCATCCAGAACTCAGCAGCGAGACTCTTAAATGGAACCAAGAGGCGAGAACATATTACTCCAGTTCTGAAATCATTACACTGGCTCCCAGTTTCCCACAGGATTGATTTTAAGGTCCTCCAGCTTGTTTATTAAACTCTAATGGCTCAGGACCAGCCAATTTCACAGAGTCTCTAAAATCCTATGTTCCCCAAAGGGCACTCAGATCTTCCACAGCTAACCTGCTTATGGTACAAAATTCCACTCACAGAAAAAATAGAGATGCTGCCTTTTTAAAATATGCTCCAAAACTGTGGAACACAATACCAAAAAATAACAAAGAAGCATCATCTGTTGATATATTCAAAAAGCTGTTAAAAACATATCTTTTCACTAAATTTTAGACACATTTTTTTACATTTCTTTGTCTTTTATTAATGTAAATGTTTTTATTGATGCAAATTACTTCCATTTTATTTCACTTTTATTGATGTAAACCACTTTGAGCTGCATACCTTGTATGAAAGGTGTTATATAAATAAAGGTTTATTATTATTATGATCCGGCGTAACGTAATGGACTGAAAAATGTCATTGTGAAGGTGTCAAGACAACTGGAAGTTAGCAGGCTATCTGATTTGGAGATTAATCTGACTTGTTTGAAGTTATTGAAACAAGTTTAAAGGAAAGTAATCCAGCAAAAATTGGCTATTATCTTCTAAGACAATATAGTTCTCCTCTCTTGACTGGAAGTGTCCTATTTTACAATCTCAGAGAGGCAGGGCTCTCTTTTCATGTGCTACAGACTGGGGAATATTCCAACCAGTAGCAGAATGAGATTACGTGAATCTAACGTACGTTGTAATCACATACGTTTCACCGTGAACGAGGCGTAACGCCAAAACTCCAAATCAGATAACCTGCTAACTTCCAGTTGTCTTGACAGGGTTCACCTGCGCTGAGACAGACGCATACTTTGAAAAAGTTTCAAGTATGTGACATACGTCTGGCAACATAAAGTTCAACCGCTAATGGCTGTTCCGTTTCCACTCCATATGGGAGCATATTCATTGAAATGAATGGAATTCTATTGCAGAATTCTATAACAAAAAATATTTTTAAAACCGTTTTGATTATTGGTTACAGTGACACTCCTTAATTGATGAGCAAACCTCCCATTGGACCGCCAGTTATGCCACCACTGGTCTGTTCGCTCTGCCAGCTCTCTGCCAGCTCTCTGCCAGCTCTCTGCCAGCTCTCTGCCAGCTCTCTGCCAGCTCTCTGCCAGCTCTCTGCCAGCTCTCTGCCAGCTACATTACGTTCCAAATTATTATGCAAATTGGAAGTCTCAAACATTAAATATTTTGTTTTCAATCAAACTCATGGATGGTATTGTGTCTATAGGCTCTTTAGATCACTGAAATCAATCTCAGACACCTGTGATAATTAGTTTGCCAGGTGAGCCCAATTAAAGGAAAACTTCTTAAGAAGGATGTTCCACATTAATAAGCAAGCCACAGTTTTCAAGCAATATGGGAAAGAAAAAGGATCTCTCTGCTGCAGAAAAGCATCAAATAGTGGAATGTCTTGGACAAGGTATGAAAACATTAGATATTTCACAAAAACTTAAGGGTGATCATCGTATTGTGCAGAGATTTGTGGCTGATTCAGAGCATAGACGGGTTTGTGCAGATAAAGGCATAATGAGGAAGGTAACTGCTAGACAAATTCATCGGATTAAGACAGCAGCTGCTAAAATGCCATTACAAAGCAGCAAACTGGTATTTGAAGCTGCTGGTGCCTCTGTAGTCCCGCTAACCTCAAGATGTAGAAACCTCCAGAGGCAGCTTGCAGTTGTGCACAAATTTACTATTCGGCCACAACTAACCAATACTCACAAGCAGAAACGTTTGCAGTGGGCCCGGAAATACAAGACTAATATTCAAACAGTCTTGTTTACTGATGAGTGCTGTACAACCCTGGATGATCCAGATGGATAGTGGCTGGTTGGTAGATGGCCACCATGTCCCAATAAAGCCTGCAGTATAGGGCTGGGAGATAATTCGTTATTTATCGTTATCGAGTTTTTGAAAATAATATCGAGAAGAATATCCCATATCGACATATCGCCATAACAGCTGGTTTTGTTCTGAAACAAAGAAACATCTAACACATCTGTAATATTTGTTATAAATGTCAATAGTTTACGTCTCCTTCCCAAATTAGCTAAAATGAAAGAAACACATTTGTGAAAGCGAATTCAGTAGTCGCATGTTTGTGTTCAGTTCACATTTGCACTAAGCATTGCAAACGTTTTGTGTAAGATTAGAATGTCTGTTTTAAGTACTTTATCCAAACAGGGATGACCTAATATAATATTCTGTTAAGGTATTTGATAGTTTGCAATACTTCTACCGATACTAATAAAACAATCGACATTTGTCTTTCCTTCCTGAAGGTGGCTTTCAGAGGCTTTTTATGGGGCGTTCCTCATGCCGTTTTCTACAGATACCGTATGCAGCGACTAGCCTAATAACTTGCATCCTTCGTTCGTTCCTGTACTTAAATGTGCGCATTTCCTTGAGGATTGTAATATAATTTTTTACAAATATTACGCTACATGAAAACAGCAATGAGAACACCGAATTCGAATTTTGCCATTTCAACTCTACTGGAGAATTGCTTTGAGGAAAATTGAGTTGTGTTTTTCAATAATATGCACGCGTGGCTCCGTGCATTTTAGGCTGTGATTCTGTGTGCAACAAATCACCTCATATTGCAGGGAATCATTATCCCATTTAAATGCGATCACAGTAAAGAAAAATGCAAGGTTAATTATATGATTATTAATGAAACGGCAAGCTAGTCTGTACTGCTTATTAGAAGTACACTGTCTTTGGATATTAAACAGGCTACTTAGACTTTGGCAGTAATGTTTTAAACCCTGTCGTGCACGCAAGTGTAAATGCAGCAGCATAGCTTTGTGCCTGCCTGCTTTCAGCACAATTCATTATTAGGCAGAGCTAAGCGGGGGGAGCTAAGCGAAGCGTCGTAGGCTAGTCCAGACTCTGACTAATATGGTATAGCCTAATGGAAATGCAGATACTTGTGCTTAGATTAATACATAATGTTTTTGAACAGTTTACTTAATGAGCTTTGCAACTTCGTGCAATATATTTTTGGAATGTGGAAAACATCCCACTTTAATTTTTTATTTGGTAAAATGTATATTATTTATGGCACAGGTGACATTAAATGTTTTTGCCCTTCAGTTGAGTTCAAAATAAAATGGACACAACAAAAAACAAACACTTTTTTAAATTAGTCATTTAGATTAGTCGACCAATCGAAATTTTAGTTGAAAGATTAGTTGTTTGAAAATTTGTGATAGTGGCAGCACTAACCTAAAACAGAAATATAACAAGGTCAATCCATATTTTTTGTATGTGTTGTTTTTATTTCTTTATACAGCAGACAATACACTTTGATTTAATCAAGTCACAGCAGGTCATATTATATATATTTCAATATATCGTCAGACATATCGTATCGAAGAAATATCTATTTTATATCGTGATATCATTTTTTGGCCATATCGTCCAGCCCTACTGCAGTATACAAAAGCTTTCCGACCTCACGCACGACAATGTAATGCCACGTGAGTGCTGTGACTATTTATACTTGCTAGGTGTCTCCTGAACAGAGGTGTCGCAACTGAGGAGAGGCTGCCGACTTTGGTATTTCTACAGACTAGAAGAAGAAAAAAAGATGGCAGAACTGGCAGCAGCATTGACGTTAATGTCAACAGTGGCTAAGATGATCTTAACTGTGTTGTTATGAACCATTTACAGTTTTAAAGATGAACCATTAACTGTGTTATTATGAATCGTTTACTGTGCCCTCGATCTCGTACATGCTTCCTGTTGAAGAGAGTAATGCACGCCCTTGGCTCGCTCGCGCACTCTAAATCCCCGCGCGCCACCAAAATCTACGTCAATTTAGATTTTGGGCCGGAATCATGGGGAGAGAGCTGGTAGGCCCCTTTCAGGTCCCTGAAGGTGTGAAAATGACCTTGGCAAAGTATATAATTTATGACTGACCACTTTCTTCCATGGTACAAAAAGAAGAACCGTGCCTGCCATAGCAAAATCATCTTCATGCATGACAATGCACCATACTGCACAGAATACAGCTGTGTCATTGGCTGCTATGGGCATAAAAGGAAAAACTCATAGTGTGGCCCCTATCCTCCCCTGGCCTCAACTCTATTGAAAACCTTTGGAGCATCCTCAAGCAAAAGATCTATGACGGTCTGAGGCGGTTCGCATCAAAACCGCTGTTTTCGGAGGCTATTCTGACATCCTGCAAAGACATTCAAGGAGAAACTCTCCTTAAACTCACAAATTCAACAAATGCAAGAATTGTGAAGGTGATATCAAAGAAGGGGTCCTACGTTAACACTAACTTGCCCTGTTAAGATGTGTTTGATTGAAATAGCTTTTGATTTCAGTAAATATGACCTCCTAATGCTGCAAATTCAACAAATGACTATTTTCAGTTTTTACAACCTATAAAATGTTTTGAAACTCATTTGTGCATTATAATTTGGAACAGTGCATTTTCAGTTAAAAAATATGCTGTTTTGTTCAATGAAATTAGACTTATACCCTAATGGTTGGTGACTTAAATTATACTGTGATTTGCATCAAATATTTAGGAAAATAAGTGTAAAATATAATTTGCATAATAATTTGTAATGTGATGTAGATTGACATTTGATTAAAGCACAATTTCTACCAGGCCATTCTGTCTCAGTATGCATAATTATCTGGAGAGTGGAAGCTGTATTAACATTTTTCTTTTATTAAATGTCAGTTGAAATAAGTATAGCTTCCACTTAAATTAGGTCATTCGTTTTTCAGTTATGAAATACCAAGCAGATTATCAAATATGACTTGCCAGTTCAATTGTGACTAAGTATTTTAAATGCTGAGATATAGTTTGTGTCTATTTGTGTCTTTTTTTATTTCCGGTTGGACCACCGCAACCGTACTTCAACGCACGAGTTGACATGTTTTAACACATGCGGTAAACATATCTCACCGCATCGCAGGACCACACGCACCATTGCGGACTGCTCCAATGACAATTAATGACATCTCTGGGAAACGCATTCTACGTGTCTGGTGGACGTACGGCCTCCATCGGTGTTGTACACTGCCAGGCGCAACATTCGTAGTTTAGCAGCTTTTGATGTCAAAGGAAAAAGCGTTCCCTCTAGCCGAAGACTAAGTTTAGTAGGGTCGTCAAAACAAATACGGAGGGCATGGTCAACCATAAAATTCAACAATTTATTATAAATACTTCTAAATCATCTTTGATTTTCTATTATTTACTATTAAACACTACCAGGTGTGATTAGGTGAGAGTCGGATAGGCCTAACACAAACGCGTGAAAACCAAACCCTGGTGCTTTATTCACGCATGTGCAGAGTTAGCAGTTAGCTTGCATGCTTAATATAAAAATAAAACGCGACGTTGCAATTTTCTGTTAAACTTACCATACAAAACAATCTTACAGAGTGTACCAATCGTTGCGGTATTTTGACTGATATAGACACTGCATTTTTTGCAACACACGAGCAAGTTAAACCACGTCAACAGAACTCGCTAGTTGGTTAGCATAGATTAAAACTAACACGAATTTGAGCTGTTTACGTTCTAACCTCTTCCTTGCATTTCATTTGTAGTATCTCATTAACAAGTGTATAAGAAAGCACATCCACACGTAGAATATCGCTAGTAACTAGCTAGGTACATGTAATGTCTCCTTGCTTCAATTTAGCTAGCTAGCTACTTCAGATGCTCTTGCGTAGTCCATCCTTGGCTTGAATAGCTAGCACGACCAATACAAATTTTTCGTGGAGTCATCTTACCCAAAATATAAGATTCAGAAAGACCAGGACTGTTTTTGATGATGTAATCCCACATTGACCCATGATTGCTATGGAATCAAAATATGTACTGTAGTTTCGGATGGATCATGGATGTTATGATAATAAAATGGCTGTCCTGCCCTGCCGCACTGCCCGGATTACACTCTTCACTTGACCAATCAAATAGCTAATTTAACACACAGTGATCCGTGTCAAGATGAGATCATCAAAACAATCAGACATTTATAGAAGCTTAACCTCGTGGAAGAATTTTGCACAATGTTAAAATTTAACAATATTTAAATGTGTGTTACATGACAGGTTGGTTTAAATTACACACGAAATATGATACATTCGATTTTACAATCCTAAAGCCAAAATTTACTCAAAATCAAATTACACAACCTTTGCTGTCATAGGAATAAGCCAGTTATCCCCGCCATGTTAACTAAGTTTGGCTTTACAGTACTGTCATGGCATGAATTTCTAGTACTCACAAATTCAATCCTAACGCCTAACACTAGCCTGACCATACCTCCAATTGTGAGTACCCTTATCTTCAATAACATAATCTTTATGCCTAAACTAAAAGTTATGAAAAGTAACCACAATTCAACACCCAATTATACATTTTACCCAAACGCCTAAGACCGAAATCACATTTTTCCATTAAGGACCCGCCAAGAGAACCTTGGAACTGATATTTCAGGTACTATCCAAATTGTATTATTTATTATACTCATACATACCAGAAGGTGGCAGTATATCCCATCAGTTAATAGCTTTACGCTGATACTAATGTAATCCCAATGTTTTTCTCAGATTTACTGTAGTGGATGTGGTGATTTTGCCAGCAGCAAAAGTCCATGGATCCCACCTGGATAGTCCCTGGGAGACCTGATACTGCTGGAATTTGTGTTGGAGGGC
This sequence comes from Umbra pygmaea, assembly GCA_016801145.1. Classification (NCBI taxonomy): domain Eukaryota; kingdom Metazoa; phylum Chordata; class Actinopteri; order Esociformes; family Umbridae; genus Umbra; species Umbra pygmaea. Next base: position 19,446 of record JACXGM010001510.1, read on the forward strand.
CAGTGGGGCACTCCTCTCTCAGGTCTTGGGTCAGGGTGCCATCTTCCCGATGGGACTTTAAACAGGTGTCTTGAGTCTCAGTGGTCCCTAAATATCCCATGGCACTTATCATAAGAGTAGTGGTGTTAACCCTGATTTCCAAATGTCCAATCTGGCTCTCATACCATCATGACAGCCTCATTGTCAGCTTTCAATTGGATAATTAATCCCCTCTCCTCTTCATTACTACTCCCCAGGCTGTTGATGAAAAGAACAATGTTGTCAGTCAACTTGCCTAGTAAAATAAATTAAAATAAATTATAGTACAGCTGTCGAACACACACTTGTGTGGTATTGCTATTTTGCAAATTGTGTTGCTAAAATTGCAAAGTTGTTGCTACAACAAAAATGTCTAACTTTTGAAAGGAAAAAGAATGATCTAACAGCAAACATTGAATGATTTGAAATACGATAGAATCAATGTTAGGATTGAGGCTATCGACATTGCTTACAGCTTTTCACTATTTGAGCTAATGCCATCTAGATCTATCTTATTTTCAGTCACAGGTATAAGCAGGGTTCCAAATGCATTTTTCAATCGTGTCTAGCTCACATTTAACACAAGTTCATTTTTTATTCAGAGAAAATACCATCAATCCATTTAGGTCATGTAATCATCAAAACAAATTGTCCAGGTGTATGCTACATTTTGCAAACATACTTTTGAACCAGAAAACCAGTGTTATATTGTAGTTCCTCCTTATACAGATGTTACTGACTGGATTACGTAATGCTTAATTCTCTGTCCCTATGAGCCTTGCAGTGTTTTTAACCAGTGCTATAGAAGAAGCATTTTATGGTGGTGGAGATTTAAAAACACATATAAGAAGGTTAACTTTTCCACTACCAATCCTGTCTCATTTGTGATATATTTCTTTTGGAAGTTACTGCCCCAGAAATAACTCAAAGTTTTATTTCTCCTCTCAAATCTTGAAAATCAAAACATCAGCCAAGCTAACATGGCAAAATGAAGCGTTTTTTAAAAAAAACTGCAAAATTAAAATATAATGGCTTTACGGGACACCTAAGGATAATCCCCAGTGGGCAGATTCTGTAGCAACCAAATTACACAAGATTTCACTTCTGTGTTTCAGAGATTAAAGGATGTATCAGCATATCTAGCTGTCACTATACAGATATATAAGGACTTAGTCCTTATATAATAAGGAGTTAGTTTGTGCTATAAGGACCTAGTGTGCAATTGTGCAAAAAAGCTTTTAATCTAATCAACATTAGTTTTTTATGACAGAGCAAATCATTTCATTTTCTGCTCTCTGATTGTTGCACATCTTATCATTAACCTTGCTAACATGACCGCATGTGGCTGTCAGAGGATAGATACATAACTGTGTATAGTCTACCAGCAAGACATATCAGTACATGTGGCTGTCAGAGGATAGAGACATAACTGTGTATAGTCTACCAGCAAGAAATATCAGTATATGTGGCTGTCAGAGAATAGAGACATAACTGTGTATAGTCTACCAGCAAAAAATATCAGTATATGTGGCTTTCAGAGAATAGAGACATAACTGTGTATAGTCTACCAGCAAGACATATCAGTATATGTGGCTGTCAGAGGATAGAGACATAACTGTGTATAATCTACCAGCAAGACATATCAGTACATGTAGCAGTCAGAGGATAGAGACAAAACTGTGTATAATCTACCAGCAAGACATATCAGTACATTTGTCTGTCAGAGGATAGAGACATAACTGTGTATAATCTACCATCAAGACATATCAGTACATGTGGCTGTCAGAGGATAGAGACATAACTGTGTATAGTCTACCAGCAAGACATATCAGTACATTTGTCTGTCAGAGGATAGAGACATAACTGTGTATAATCTACCAGCAATACATATCAGTACATGTGGCTGTCAGAAGATAGAGACATAACTGTGTATAGTCTACCAGCAAGACATATCAGTATACAGTGCTTTGCAAAAGTATTCGGCCCCCTTGAACTTTTCGACCTTTTGCCACATTTCAGGCTTCAAACATAAAGATATGAAACTTAATTTTTTTGTGAAGAATCAACAACAAGTGGGACACAATCATGAAGTGGAACAAAATTTATTGGATATTTCAAACTTTTTTAACAAATAAAGAACTGAAAAATTGGGCGAGCAAAATTATTCAGCCCCTTGACTTTCAGTGCAGCAAACTCTTTCCAGAAGTTCAGTGAGGATCACTGTATAAGTTAATACTTTGTAGTGCCACCTTTTGCTGCGATTACAGCTGTAAGTTGCTTGGGGTATGTCTCTATCAGTTTTGCACATCGAGACTGAAATTTTTGCCCATTCCTCCTTGCAAAACAGTTCGAGCTCAGTGAGGTTGGATGGAGAGCATTTGTGAACAGCAGTTTTCAGTTCTTTCCACAGATTCTCGATTGGATTCAGGTCTGGACTTTGACTTTGCCATTCTAACACCTGGATATGTTTATTTGTGAACCATTCCACTGTAGATTTTGCTTTATGTTTTGGATCTTTGTCTTGTTAGAAGACAAATCTCCGTCCCAGTCTCAGGTCTTTTGCAGACCCCATCAGGTTTTCTTCCAGAATGGTCCTGTATTTGGCTCCATCCATCTTCCCATCAATTTTAGCCATCTTCCCTGTCCCTGCTGAAGAGAAGCAGGTCCAAACCATGATGCTGCCACCACCATGTTTGACGTGTGGCTGTCAGAGGATAGAGACATAACTGTGTATAATCTACCACCTAAAGCAGGCAAAAGATGGGATTGGTGTTGAAGAGTGAGTTGGAAGAAATGAAAGGTGGGGGAAATGATAAATTCAATCTCTCCTCTCTATGGACAGAATGACCATATGTCAATGGAGATGTAGCATAGAAGACTGGTGAGGGAGTGGAGGAAGAGTGTAGTATACATGTGTCTTTATAGATACACTGCTGGTCTTGATTTTTGTTTGACATAAAAAATACTAATAAAATCCTTATCTAAACATGTTAAAAAGCCATTCCAAGTAAAGGACACAAACACATATGATATATTTTTACTGTTTATTTAACAAAAGTGGTTCCTTCCAAAAAAAGTCAGTTTTCATGTTTGCAAAAAATATGTGAAGCCCTTCATTTAATAGCTCGTTGCAAACCCCTCCCTACAGAACTCTGCCAATTCCATGAGGTTTAAGATGTGGTTGGCATGTACTGCTCACTTCAGGTCTTGCCATATGCATTGGGTTAAGGTCAGGACATTGACTTGTCCAATTCAAAATACAAATCATCTTTCTCTTAAGCCATTCTTTGGTAGATTTGCTTGAAGTGTTTTGGGTTTTGTCTTGTTGGTTCACTAATGGTATACATGCATAGATAATGTAGAACAATACTTGTCATCGAAAAGAATAGTTCCTGCCTTCAAAATGCCTCCTGCCTTTCTTTCATAAAAGGTTTTTTGAATACAAAAGGTAGAACAAGTAGAACTCTTTGCCTTACAAAGAACCATTATCTTCCAAAACGGGTTCTTCCGATGAAAATTGCTTTCGGCTGATCTTTATCCACTTGCAAAGAAGCCTTTTTGGATTATTTTTTTAAGAATTTTGTGGTACAATCTGTCAAAATACAGTAAGACAATAAAAAACAGCAATAAAACGAATGCGCAAAGATAAACCTGGATAAAGTTAGCAGCAAACATACAATGTAGACACAAGTAAGGGTATGTCCCTGTTCAGCTATTTAGTAGTATTCTGGCTCGTGTGTTGATATTGTGCTTTAGTCTATTTGTTGGTGTGCTAATTCACCGGTACCATTTTTCTGGATGACATTACATTGAACAGTTTTGAATTATCTGATCACACAAACAACATTCTGTGGACCTTCCCATGGCACTGTGTGATGTACTGTGTGTACCGCACCACTCTCTGTAGTGTTATGTGGTCTTGTTGGGGCGGACCAGGTGGTGATGCAGCCAGTCAATATGTTCCATCACATGCAGCAGTAGAACTTAGCGAGTGCTCATGTCAAATTGTCTCAGTCTACTTCTTCAGCATTTTATTTGTGTGTATGTACCATTTTATTTTCTTGCTGTGGACCTCAAGTAGCTCGAATTTCTTGAACCTCTCCACTGCAGCTGCATCAATGGGAATGAGCCATGCACGTCTCTCTGCTTCCTGTATTTGACAATCAGCTACTCACTTTTGCTGACATTGAGGGTAATGCTGGATTCACACCAGGCACGGCAATAATTTTTTTTTTTAAATGCCTCCTCCAGCAAGGTGAATGGCAGGAGCTTCTTCAGTTTAGTATTCATTGACAATAGTTTGTGTGACGAAATCTATCTATTGAGCTGTCAAAGCTTTTCTTGCTATCCCATAAACCCATAGGTGAAAGCGACATATTAGCTTTTCCTCTGTGGTACATCAATTTCCGATTCTGGTGCCATATGGCAAAGCACCACACAAGTTGGATAATTTCAACTCTTGCGATACACCCACCACACCGCATCCAGATTTTGCCAGATCTGGTAGATTTGCCGCAGTGGTGCGCATTGCTTTCTATTGAAATGAATGGACTTCCGTCGGAACGCAACCAGTTTGCTGTGCCTGGTGTGAATCCAGCATTAGGTTGTTAGCTTGGCTCTTCCTCTACGCACATAACTATAATCAATAGTCACACAAATTAGTACTGGCACCTATTATAGTCTAGTAAACCTTAATATATCATAATCAATCAACCCAGTTAAGTGTAAAATAAAGTTATTTTTTAAAGGTGACTTCTGGACATGGGTTATTGAACACAAAGTTAGTAGGTAGCTAATGTATTAGATAGTACAGAGCAGTGGATAGATCACAGTTAAATCTGTGGGAAAACAATAAAACGCAAGACAACTACTGTAGTAGAGCAGTTTGTGACAACAGCAGTGGCTTTATAAAAGGGTTTTATAAAATAAATTTAAGTGAATATGATTGATTGAAAACATAATGAAGTATTCAGATACACAATATAACCTAAAGTATGTGGACACCCACATACTAATGGTGGATGAGAGATAATGCTCCATTGAACACCATTGGGATGAATTGGAACAGCAATTGACAGCCAGGCCTTTTGGCTGAATGGGCACAAATCCTCACAGACACACTCCAAATTTGTGGGGAATGCCTCCTTAGAATAGTACGTTATAGCCAACTCCATATCAATGCCCATTTTTTTGGAATGGGATGTCCAACAAGTGCATATGGGTGTGATGGTCAGGTGTCCACATACTTTTGGCCCTATAGTGTAGGTGAGGACACAAAAAGAGCAGAGAGAACCATGTAATCTCATAGAAACAGTCATGAACAAATACTGTGGCGGTAATAGACTATATAATGATAACTAAATTTACGTTTTGGTGATGCGGTATGAGAGCGACCACTTTATCACTTCACCGTCTGTAGTTGGATTTGGGAACAGAGGGTCCAAAGCTGGTGGTACTGGTTCTGACATTTTGTGGGAGTGGACAGACACTGGGTGATGACCTACTGAACTCTCAAGCAACCATAGTAAGATTGACTATATTTCCTTTTTTCAGGAACTGAATAGTTTCTTTTTTAATAAGGATAGTGCCCTAAATTTTGATTTCCACTTACCATTACAGACACAAATCTATCTGCTCGTAGCTATGGACCTGAAGCATGGAGATGTATACTGGATGTGTGATACCAGTTGAATGAAAACACAGATTTTTTTCTGAGATGTAAAATCAATATTGAAACCTATAACACTGTCCCTAAATCTCTAAGAGGTTAAATACCAAATGGATATATAATTCAATCAACCTTCAAAGACACAATGTATGCCCTAATCATTTATGATTCATGCATGCATGTACCAAAGTTTAATGTAGTCCAGTGGCTGGTTCAGTGTAGTATATTTCATTATTGATCTATAGAGTTTCAGTCAAATAAGCTACACAGAAAAAAATAAGAACATGCGAAAAATGAGACACTCTGCCTACAGGAAATGTCACGAGTGGCAAAACACGTACGTAAGAGTAATTGAAATACAGTTGACTAATGTTATCAGGTCAGTTTATAATGCAATTCGTTTTTCCAGGCCACAAAGGTGAAAGACATTACATTGTCATTATTGATCGAGAAGAGCAGAGATTACCCTTTAATGCAAAAATACGAAGAATTAAACATTTTTGTGAAATATTGAGAGTATACATATTGTACTGAGTGACTGCAGGATATTGAGGTGAATGTGAATACCATATTGATTTTTTATGTTCAAGGAAAATATTTATACATGAAACTATGAATATTTTTACATAAGGCGCCCACGTGCACTGTTTATGTAAATGTTGCTTTTTTCAACCAGATTTTTAGTACACACTTTTTATACTCACATAAAAAGCTAGTTATTTTCTCTCACTCATGCTGGGCGAACAATCTGTTGATATCTCAGCCTCAGTCCTGCTATAGCCTGCAGCAGAATGAAGATTCCTGTCTTTGAATAGTATAGATCCCTATGGAATATCAATCAATATCAATGTTAAAGGGGACAGAAACTCAAGAATCTCTCTACTGATTTTATGTATTTTTAATAAACTCTGTATCCACAAGCATGTGATTTCAACTGATAATATATTCTCAAGTAGATGATCAAAATATTGATTCACTTGCAGTTTAGTGGTGGTGTGGGTTATTCTATTCTCAATTGTCATTTTTGTTAGATGGAAATATTATAGAATATTCAGATCAATTTGAAGTGGTCAGTCTTTAATTAAACCTTTAGTAGACAGCCATAGACTATAACTACATTAGATTCATGCTTGTGGACTGCATAAGTAATGATAGGATTTTGTGTTAAGAATGGATTATATTAATATTTCTTTGTAAATACCTGTTGATATCACTGTGGAACTATTGAGGGAATTATTTGTTATTTGTGTCATTAAACCTGTATTGACTTTTTAACACTGAAACTACTGGCACCTGTGTGCCACAAATGCAAAAGGAACACAAACTTATACTTACAGAACATTCCATTTAATGTATGCTTGCCAATTTAAGTTAGTGTTGGCAAAATCTTTTACAGGCCACCATCTTAACTTAAACAACTTAATTTGAAAAGTTATTGGTCTATTTTTGTCCATGTAATATCATTCACTTGGCCAAAAGTACCAAAAAATACCAATGTCTGATGTTCCAAACATTGTTTTTGAAACAGCTCTAATTCAAAATAGGCCATAACTTTTAATTTTCACATTTTCTAATGTTATTATGCTCTAACAGCATATATATTTGTTAAAATAGAAAAGAAAAGCTTTGAACTGCACTACTCGTGTATATTGGATTTATTCTTACATTGAAATATTACATTGACTTATTTTGAGTGAATTTGAATTTACCCCAGGAAATTAATGTTGTTGTGTGAAATGTCAAAGGCATTCCAATTAAACGTGCATGCAAATATAATCATATATGATTTATATTATAGAGGATTGTGTTTACAACTCCCCACTGCACATAAAACAATGCAGAATCCTGTTTCATATCCATTTGCAGTAAATGTAAAAGATCTTGCAAATACTTGGTTTTATTGAATATAAATCGTTTAATGTCAATAATACAATGCATCACATCTTTAAAAATTATAAATACACATGTATATTTGATTTAACCTTTCAATTTGGATCCAGTGATATTGCAAATGGCAATTTGGACAACTGAACAGAAATAATACAATCATGTTAAAACATAGGAAATGTATGATTTTAATTCCATATTGACCAAAACCTTCAGAGATAGACTGGGTTGCTACTTGGTTATAAGGAATATAATTTGAGACCTCTGCATCACTTTCTGTTGTTTCGAATGTAGCTCTCTAAAATCTTCGTCAACAATCCAGTGTCCTAGAATATTAAGAGAATACCATTAAGTTATGCAATACTGCCTGGCACATTGATATTTCTGAGAAGGATTTTTGCTCAGCCAGTTTAGTTCCAATAAACAATGCCGTTCGAAACATTTTCACACAACTCAAAGTATTAATTTTTATATAGAGGCTGGTTTAGTTGACCGTTCACCTGTTTTTTAGAGCGGCTGTCTGCGTCCTCTCTGAGTTGTGCTTGCAAAGCGACCCTTAGCAACCCATGGAAGAGATCTTCTATCCCGTTCTGCTCCGAACTGATGACGACCTCGAACCCATCCACAGCTTGTCCGTCTGGAGACTGGAGCGGTGGACTATCCATTACACTTTTCTTGCCCATAAAATGACCTTCGTGGTAAGAGAAAATAATGAGTGCAATTTTGATTGGATATATATTTGATATATATATTCAAATATGGTCCAAAGTGTGTTTCATAAATAGACATTGCTTTAGTTTGATTTAGAGTTAGGCTACATCTAATCATTGGTCTAATTTAGAATAAAATAGATAACATTTGCCAGGTTTATCATTGACAACTACGCTGTGTTGATGTAAATATAGCCTACACATGCTTACCTGTCGCCCAAAGATTCCCCCTTTGATTCACTTTAATTTTTGCAACTTTATTTCTATGCTCGGTTAAATCAAAACTTACTGAAGTGGTTAGAGAAATGTAAGAAAAAAGCACGAGATAGGTAAATAAGCCAAATTGGCAAAGTTTGTTCAGATAAAATCCCGACATCTCTACGGAACAAATAGCTCACGCTCCTCCTAGATACAATGCCACAGCAGCAATCGAAGCGCAGTTATTCGTGATCGTGACAGACTTCCAACCCAATGCTGAATATATACCATGCGGAGCTGGGTGGGCTGTTCTGCATGACACTGACAGCCAAAGTGATTTTATAAAGAGCATGGTTGACCAACCTCAAGATGTAGACATTCTATAATGTTAGACTGGCAACAATATAATGACTCATTCGTGATTAATCTCTAAATCTCTAAAATATATTTACTGCGTAGATTAGCGCACTTTTGCGCATGAAGATTAGAACAATTGGTGACCCAAGCATATCAGTGTCAATAGCTAGGTGACAAACTGGAAATATCAACATAATGATTTCATCATTAATTAGCCAATTCTCAACGGGGCACTGCAGAGCACATAACAATATGTTGAATTTAGAAGAGTGAGATCTGATCTATAGTCTGTAGCTACATTTCTGCAATACAACATGTTTACCGTAATATATTTTCCTTTTGTTTAATAGCCTATTTGAAGCCAGGCATTCTCCAGTTAGACCGTGGACCCAATCACTGTGTCCAGTTGGTCTGTAGTATTGCTGTTGCATTACATAGTAATAAATCACACATTGCAGAGACTAGTCCACATTTGGTCATTAGTATGTTTTATTAACAGAGAATTCAATATCGGCCCCCACTTGTGATAAATGTCGATTATATTGCAGGACAGGAAAGATTATTTGAGATTTCAATGAAGTCCATTATCCGTCTACCCATTATAGCCCTAGTCAAACTTTCACACTAGAAAATGTGCCATTTAGGACTCAGAGAGGCTTAGTTTCATAGTGAGTAATCATGTCCCCGGGTTATTTTGGGGCAGAAGTGTCTGGGAATGAGATTACACTGTCAGTAAGCTGACATTTGGTTGCCAGTTGTGGCACATAGATAGTTGTGGTAATTGGTCCGGTGGTCTCAGGATAGGAGGAGGGATGCATCCTAAGTGGCACCCTATTCCTGATGTAGTTGCATCCCTTTGACCAGGGCCAAGGGGGCACTGGAAAAAAATAGTCCAAAATATAGATTTTATAGGGAACAATTTGGAATGCAGAAGACCTGCTGATTATCATGCTACAATTATTGCTTTTAAGGCAGAGCTTGTTTTTTCACACTTTAGGGTGCTACCTGTCTATATTGGGAGGTCAGTTGGAGGGCTAGGCGATACACTTAATATTGTCCCCTGACTGAACCTTTGAGTTTAAAACTTTGTTTATGTTTTATTAGTGCCTCTTCAACTGTTGAACAATAATGAAGTGTTTCCATCTACAGGAAATCTGACATAAAAATGAAAAGGCACGTCTCTCTACAGGTAATCTAAGTCAAGTCTACCACACAGGGGTTAAAAACTTGTAGTAGCATATTGACAGTGACCAGGAGGTCACAAGTGGGAGGTGTACAATTAGTTCACTGCACCAGTGGATATTGGACAGGCCTGCCATTTCTTGTCACAAGCACCTGCGATCATTACTGTTGTTTGCTAAGAAAGGCTTTCTCGAAACAGAATGTACGTAGGCTAATGTCCTTAAAGGACAATTCCGTCTCCAAATTAACCTAGGGGTTAATAATACCTGGGTACCGAGTCGACCGATCTCTGGGATATGTTTTCATGCTAATCGAGTGTGCCCAGTTTTAGTGCAAACTGATAATTACCTTATAACGCTATTTGTGAGTGTCATTCATGCCCTCACAACTAGCGTTATGAGGTCATTATCAGTTCACACTAAAACTGGGCACACTCGATTAGCATGAAAACAAATCCCAGAGAACGGTCAACTCGGTACCCATGTCTTATTAACCCCTAGGTTCATTTTGCGCCAGAATTGTCCTTTAAGAAGCAAATGTACAAAAGCAGATGACAAACTTTTTCATTTTTGCAAATTGTATATTACGAAATATGGAAAAGTGAATAATGGGATAATAAAATATTTCAAAATAAATTGTATTGTTCATGCCAGATCTAAAGTAAATCTATGCCTGCAGATGGTGCCTTAATACCTAGGTAACCTTGAGAGGGACAGTTCTCGAAAGGTAAATTGAGGTCTTTGATTGAACTGGTCTTGACTCTTTCTAGAATGGAACCATGGGCATCAGGGCTCTTTGAAGTGCCTGAAGGATGTGTGAAGTACCTCCAATAAGACCACACCTGCTTAGTGCCTCAAAGCAGGTTATTCCCTAGAGGTGTGTGTCAAAGGCAGGAAAAACTGATTAGCCCTTTGATGGGAATTAGTTTGTTGGGAGGATTTTATTCTAAACAATTATATAGAATTCAACATTATATAAATTGAATAAGCAAATCAGAGCCATATTTAACGCATACATCCTAATCAAAATCCACAAGCTGAACCTTAAAAAAAGACTGAGAACAAATTGAAATTTCCTGTCCAACAGCATAATTTGACTTTAGTTAAATTTTGATCAAAATAAATTGTTTAGTAAAAGGTGTCAAGTTCAAGGATAACTAATATCATCACTGTTTTCTGCTGTGTATATATATATTAATTCAAGGTTGTCTTTTTTTACAAATTCTTTTGAGAAAAATAATATCTAAAAGAGCTGCAACCTAAAAGTGTCAATTAGATTCAGTAGACTGACTAGAGGCTCGGGAATATGGATTTGCTGTACAATGCTCACAAACCTCTGGATCCATCTCAATGTAAGGTTACAGTCAACTTAAGAAGCAGTGGCACCCTTTATGAAATTTGGCAAAAGTAAATTCAAAAAATTAAGAACGCTGAGAATCTGAAAAGTCATATTTGGGTTGAAACATAAGTGGGAGCCCTATATTGTCTAGTTCTCAAACACAAAACATTGTATTGAGTAGTACGATTGTTTTCTTGCAAAATTATTGCCACCCATACAATCAATATTCAGTGAATCAACACTATTGTGAATTACAGCATTGAGCCTCTTCCTGTAGATTCTGAAATTGTTGATGCACACTTAGTCAAAATACAAAATTAATAGCAAAGAAGGACAGATTGTGAGTACAAGATAAGGGACACCATAGCGGCTAAGAAATGTTAGATTGAGCTAATGTGTCATAGGAATATGAACGTCTTGAGCAGAGAAAAGGGAAAGGAGCAGAGTTATTTTACTATGATGCACAACAAGCAGCTTAAGCTTCAGCTCAGCGAATAAAAATACAGAGAAACAACAATGGACTTCCTAAAATAAAACGAGGTAACAGACAGAGCACACCTCAACGATAATTAACAGGTTACTGTTAACACATACAGATTTAAATAGGGTAGCGGATGGGGTAATGGAGGACAGGTGTACAGAGAAGCAGGTGCACGTAATTACGCGCCAGCAGGTCCTGAGCAGCAGGGAGGTGAGAGAGTTCTAGAACTCTGGAGAAGCCGAACGTCGGCGGAGAGGGGGCGATGGACCAAGCTTTACAGAGTACGACCTAAGATTGCTACTAATATGGGTTTTATGGGCGATTTGGGTACAGGTGCCATCAGACTTTGAGAAAAATGTATAATTTTGAAATGGTATTGTCTATCAATACAGTTACAACTGGATCTGAAAGAGGACATTTACTTTTTTGTAGAGACATTAATTGAAATCTAAATAGAGATTTGTTTGATGACTTGTGGCCATCCATCTTCATCTGGATCATATTCCAGAGGTTTTCAATGGGGTTCACGTCTGAGGAGCCAGGATGGAGAAGATTTTGACTGCTTGGATTTGGAGGTGACCCTACCTAAGGCGAGGGATGGTCAGGAGCCCAGAGGTTGCAGAACGGAGAGCCCATGTAGGGGTGTAGGGTTTGAGCATTACCTGATGATAGGGGGGAGGGGCTCCTCTTGTTGTTCCGTAACCGAGCACTATCGCCTTGTAGTGGATTTGAGTGGGAGCCAGCGGAGTGTGTGTAGAATTGGGGTGACTTGGGAGAACTTGGGAAGGTTGAACACCAGGCGGGCAGCTGCATCCTGAATGAGTTGAAGCGGTTTGGTGGCGCACGCCAGGAGTCCTGCCAGGAGTGACTTGCATTAACCCAGGCATGAGATAACGAGTGCCTGGATAACTACCTGGGCTTCTTCCTGGGTGAGATAAGGTTGTGCTCGGTGAATGTTAGAGATCATGAACCTCCAGGAACAAGTCACAGCCTTGATGTTTGCAGAGAACGAAAGGGTATCATCCAGGGTCATGCCAAGGTTCTTTGCACTCTGGGATAGCGACACTGCAGTTCTCAACTGTGATGGACATGTCCTGGAGCGGACAGGCCTTCCCACAGAAAAATAGTAGCTCAGTCTTGTCAGGGTTGAGCTTGAGAGATATCAGCCAGGCATGCAGAGACGCAGGTTTTTACCTGGATGTCAGAAGGGGGAAAGGAGAGACATAGTTGAGTGTCATCAGCATAGCAGTGATTGGAGTGTCCATGTGAGGTCATGACAGAACCAAAAGATTTGGTGTAGAGAGAAAAGAGGAGAGAGCCTAGAACAGAGCCTGGAAGAAGACCAGTGAAGTATCCGTGCAGCAGACAAAGACCCTGTCCATGTCACCTGGTAAGACTGGCCTGCCAGGTAGGATGCAATCCAGGAGTGTGCAGAGCCAGAGATGCCAAGATCTGAGAGGGTGGAAATTAAGATGTGATGGTTCACAGTGTCGACAGCTGCAGATAGATCTAGAAGAATGAGAACACAGGAGAGAGTTAGCTTGGGCCTTGCGAAGAGCTTCTGTTACATGGAGTAGAGCAGTCTCAGTTGAGTGGCCCGTCTTGAAGCCTGACTGGTTGGGATCAAGGAGATCATTCTGAGAGAGATAACCAAAGAGTTGTTTGGAAACTGCGCGCTCAAGTGTCTTGGACAGAAAAGACAGAAGGGATATCGGTCTGTAGTTTTTTATGTCGGAGGGGTCTAGTTTTGGTTTCTTTAGGAGAAGAGAGATAGTCTGCAGGAGGGACGAGGGAATAGGGTCGAGCGGGCATGTTGTTAGATGGCTGGAGCTAACTAGCTGCAGAATGTCATCTGGTGAGAGAGGGGAGAAATGAATATGGACATGGGCAGGTTTGGTGATGGAGCAAAGAGTGGAGGGAGGAGGTCGAGGGTTGAGGAGAGAACATGGAAGTGTTTCCTGGGTTTGGAGGATGAAGCTTGAAATTGTGATTGATAAAAAGTGGCTTTAACCCTTCAAGGTCTAAGGGGTTTTAGGTCCGCCTGGCACACAGTTGGCTCTGGCTGGGCAACTCAAGGACATTCACAGAGTTGTCCTGTAACCACTCCTTTGTTATCTTGGCTGTGTGCTTAGGGTCATTGTCCTGTTGGATGTTGAACCTTCACCCCAGTCTAAGGTCCACAGCACCCTAGAACAGGTTTTCAGCAAGGATGTCTTTGTACATTGCTGTACATTCCCTTCCCTCCTAGTTCCTGCCACTAAAAAATATGCCCACAGCATGATGCTGCCACCACCATGCTTCACTGTAGGGATGGTACTGGCCAGGTGATGAGCGGTGCCTGGTTTCCTCCAGACATGACGCTTGCCATTCAGGTCATAGAGTTCAATCTTTGTTTAATCAGACCAGAGAATTTTGTTTCTCATGGTCTGAGAGTCCTTCAGGTGCCTTTCGGCACACTCCAGGCGGGCTCTCATACCTTTTACTGAGAGGTGGCTTCCGTCTGGCCACTCTACCATACAGGCCTGATTGGTGGAGTACTGCAGAAATAGTTGTTCTTCTGGAATTTCTCGCTCCACAGAGAAATGCTGGAGCTCTGTCAGAGTGGCCATCAGGTTTTTGGTCACTCTGACAGAAATAAGGCCCTTCTTCCTCAACTGCTCAGGGTGGCCAGCTCTAAGAAGAGTCCTGGTGGTTCCAAACTTCTTCCATTCACAGATGATGGAGGCCACTGTGCTCATTGGGACCTTCAATGCTGCAGATATTTTTCTGTACCCTTCCCCAGATCTGTGCCTTGATACAATCCTGTCTCGGAGGTCTGCAGACAGTTCCTTGGACTTCATGGCTTGGTTTGTGCTCTGACATGCACTGTTAACTGTGGGACTTTATATAGACAGGTGTGTGCCATTCCAAAGCATGTCCAATCAACTGAATTTACCACAGGTGTACTCCAATCAGGTTGTGGAAACATCTCAAGGATGATCAGTGGAAACAGGATGCACCCAAGCTCAATTTTGAGTGTCATGGCAAAGGCTTCTAAGGTTAATACTTATGTACATTTTTTTTCATGCTTTTTTCATTTTTAATACATTTGCTAAGATTTCAAACACACTTTCACATTGTCATTATGGGGTATTGTTTGTAGAATGTTGAGGGAAATAAGGAATTTAATCCATTTCGGAATAAGGGTGTAACATAAAATGTGGAAAAAGTGAAGCGCTGTGAATATTTTCCAGATGCACTGTAGTGCAATGTAAATACCTAGCTTCTGTAATGATACTCCCAGAATAGGTTAATAATGATGTTTATTCAAAAAATCCAGACAGTCAGATAGGCAGAGTTCCATAAGCAAATCCAGGTAAATAAGAAAGGCAGAGTTTGGTACACTAATCGGGTTCTCATACAGGCAGAAAATACAGAAACAAGGCAGGAAGGATCAAGTGAAGGTACAGTGGATAATCCAAAACACAATACTGATTAAATGATGAGCGGGTCAGGCCAGAATAACAATCCAAGAATATATGCTCAGTAAGAAGAAAGGATACTTACAATACCTCGTGAAGAGGCAATGGTGTGTGTGTGTGTCTTATATACAGACTGGGTGAGCAGGTGAATGGAATTTGGGTGATTGAGTCCGAGTAATGGGAATTGTAGTTCTGAGCAATCTAGGAAGGGGAAGATGTAGTTCTCAGGGAAGAGGAACTGGGGAACATTACAGCTCCTGTCAAGAAACTTATTAAAAAGAAATGTAAAGTTGTGTGATGCATAGACAATTTTATCTTTCAAAATCAAAGAAACAAATAACATAACGCTCATTTACAACACATACCACAAGACATACATACGATAATGCTTGCAATGCAAGGATAAATATTTATATTATTGTTTTTGTACAGGAAACTGAAAGGTTAAAATAATACTTCTGTATTTATTGAGTGATTCTGCACTTGAAGTTGCAAACTTTGCTTGTAATTTGAGCACATGCCTACTGCATGGCTCAAACTGATCTTTTTCCGAGCTGGGCAGGTCAGACAATAATTAGTATAAATCATAGCCCCATTATGGCACATGGTTAGTATATTATGCATTAAATGGATTTATACAATTTTCTTTTCTGTGACACTTTAAAAGCACATGAACAAATGGACTTCCTTTAATCTTGGGGGATGGTTTAAATATTGAATTTGTATAATCTCAATTGTGTCTTCACACAAACACACATTCCTGAATGTGTGGAAAAAATAGAGTTTGGCTGCATCAGGGGTATTCACTACAAGGGCCAGAGCCTGCTGGCTTTCTGTTCTACCGTATCAGTAATTGCACCCACCTGGTATACCAAATCTAAATAAGTCCTAAATGATCAGGTGGTAATGAAGAAAGAGTGGAACTGGCTTAATCGGGTTGCTGTAAATTGTTTATTGACTGACACAATATAGAATTGTTTATATATTTAATATTGTATATTTAACACCATTTAAAGTGACAAATATGAATTATTTCCATGTCCTTAATTAATCCTTGTATGTTCACAACAATATACAGTTCAAAACCTCATTGTTAATTTTTTTTATTTGTCATGTAAGATCATGGAGTTTCCACCCAATATAATACACACTGCCTTTAAAATCTAGTGATGTACATTATTTCATGTTCATTTATCCTATTTTAATTATTTTATACATTTCCTCCCCTCCCAATTGTTCTTGTCCAAGATTTCCCTAATAACTATGCTATGTCGGCAGCTCTGCAACCCCCCTCGTCGGGTACGGGATCCGGGATTGGTGGTTCATCCACATGGTTCATCCAACCACATCACCAAGCCTGCCGATACTTTTCTTACTGCTTATCCAATGTGGAAGGCTTTAGTCAGTTGAGTTCACAGGCACTCAATTTGCACAAAGGGAGTTGCTGGAGTGCAACATGGCAAGTTAGATAATCAGACTTATCTATCCCAAATACCAGGTAGCTTATTTGAGGCATGGTAAGTTGGAGAAGCCATAGTCAGGCTCAAACCACTGACACACGGACACCCCCCCCAGAGCTGTTTCAAAACAATTATCAGAAAGTAGGTGGTGTATGTCAACATCAAAAACCTGCTTAGATTAGTCCAACCCCACACTGGATGACCAAGCTAATAGAAATTTTCAGCAGTTGTAGAAGCCAATGGTGACTGACAAGTGTTCCAGATTTAAAGCAAAGCCTGGTCAGTGTACATGGGATGACAAGTACCCCACAGCCCTGTTTTATAGTACGGTAGCACACCTACCTTGACTCCTGTTAAAAGTATGCCAAAAACAGTCAAGAATTTCTGTAACCATGTGTTTGAATAAACTGACATTGTACTTTAGGGCCTAAATACAATGTTACATTTGGCGCAAAACCAACGTGACAAATCACCCTGAGAGCTATAACCATTGTTTATAGATGGTAAATTGTTAGTTAATGTTTAGTAAATTGTTATTTCACTATTAACAAAAAGTTATTTTACTGTTAACAAACAATAAAATTATATTTAATAATGTTTATTAATGCTATAATAATGTTTATTAATGCTATAAATTAACAGTTTGTTGCACAATTATATAATTTTTAAACAATATTAGTTATTAGTTAATGATCAAAACAAGTGTGTAAACCTTTAAGAAACCATTTATAAAACATCTATAAACATTACCTAAATAGATTGACCAGATATTCCCATTACTTTGTTAATTGTTACTAATTGGTTTGTAAAGTGTATCCAAACAGTGTTCAGTTTTCTGATAAGACAAACTATTATCAGTGCACAAATCACTGTTTTATGGAATACCAATAACAGATTTAATGGTGCCAAATTAAGTTACTTGATGCTTTATAGACCACTTATTCATCATTGACTAATTATTACAAACATCAGTTGCAACTTTATAATAGCCATTCCAATAATTCATATAGATGGTTTGCAAATCATTGCTTTAAATGAGAAGGTTCTCTCAGTTAACTTGCCTGGTAAAATAAAGGTAAACTAAACTAATGTTTGGATATGGTTTACAAACCAATTAGTAAATACTAACAAAGTGTTGGAAGTGGCTGGTCCACGTTATAATGTGTGCAACAATAAACAGTTAATTTATAGCATTAAAAATGATTAATAAACATTAAATATAATTTTGTTGTTAACAGTACAATAACCATTTGTTAATATTGAAATAACAATTCACTAAACATTAAATCAATTTACCATCTATAAACAATGGTCATTATAAAGTGTTACCAATTCTTATATCAACCCCACTAAAAACCTCTGGAATGTGGTCAAGAGGAAGATCGGATGTCAGAAGCCAAACTAAGATGAGCTGCTTGAAATTAATTTTTTTTTGTGTTATAAAGTCACCCAACATCAATGCGCAAGCCTGGTGGAGAGCATGCAAAGACACATGGTGGAATAATAATTGTATATTAGTGATTGTTTCCAAATATTAATTTCTGAACTCTTCCTAAGTTGAAAGAGTATTGTGAAGTTTAAAATTAAATATTACCTTATTTGCGTTGCATTACATGAAGTCTGACAACAATGCATCTTGTTTGTTATTTTGACCATTTATCACTTTCTGCAAATAAATGCTCTGAATTTGGGAGACATTAAGTAGTTTATGGAACAGAACAAAAATTTTCATTTTACCCAAACAAATACCTAATTGAAAACCAGAGACCGATGATTTTGCAGTAGCTTCTTACATTTTTCTCTGTTGATGTTTCTCTTCATCTGGGCTTTGGGTACTTGTCAGGACAGAGGGGAACTCTAAAAACCTAACTTACAAAGCGTGGTCAGGAGAACTTTATCTTCTGCAACAAATCTAAAACTAGGGAGGTTTACCTTTCACCATGACAACATCGACTGACTTACAAATGAACAGTACATGGTCCTTAAATACAGAGCCCAAACCAAATCCAAAGAAAACGTTTTGTCAAAGACTGCTGTCCAATCAACGCTAGTCAAGGATGTTTACAGAGCTTGAACCATTATTCTTTTTCCTTAAGGTTTTTAGAGGCCTTTCAATACAGATGTAAAAGGTCAAATCTGAGTCCAACTATATTAACTTTAAGGGCTGCAGACTAATCAAATTACATTTCGTACATGAGTTTAAAATCCCTATGCAAGCGTTATGTTTGACACCACTGTCAAACGTGCACCGCCAATGCAAAAGTATCTCCAAGTGAAGATAAACTTAATGCGCTCACACGCTGAGAAACTGCTGCTCCAACTCATTTTCAATTTGAGGAAATCTATGAGAAAAGTATGCACAGCTGGCGGTGACCATTTAAAAAAAGCTTCCTATTTGGGGCACCTGAAATTAAATTGCTCCTAGATCTGTCAGGGCCGCTATAGTTTGGTTAAAGTGCAAGTGTGCAGTCACAGTTCACTTAAACTTGAGGTTGCTCTTAGTCCATCATGCCCTTTGACTAGGCGGTTTGGCACTGCTTTAAAGTAGCTGTTATTGAATGGTGCAATTAACCTGAAGAGTAAGTAAGCACCAAAACCTACGCAGCCCAGATGTTAGTTTTTTTTCCACCTCAACCAAAAGTGGGCCAGTACAAAAGGCAGAAACACAGACTATAGCTATAGACTATAAAACACAAAAAGAAGTACAGTACACTGGTAACAAAATAGTGTGCGCTCTAGCCTACCGGAGCAGAGCATTGGCTAAATAATTAATTGTGCAGTATTGTTTTCCCCAAAAACTGCTAGCAAACACATACAATTACTACAATAAGTCAAGCTTGCCAGTGACAGAAGTTCTCTAAGACACAGCTACTTATTTTCATGACCATGGTAACCACTTGCTCTTAAAGTGGCAGGAGCCTATGGCTTAAGGAATACATTTATTGTTAAGAAACATTAAAATCCTCATTTGATGTGAGTTTTATGGTGTAATTGGGGGAAACAATATTTTTTCCTGAAAAAAAACTGTTGCAAGTATCTAGCTAAAGCACACTTTACAAAATCACATCACACATAACAATTCAACCCCTCTCTCTTCAAAAATTGGTGCCACCTCTGCTAACATAGAATCCTGTAGGAGACATTGTACAGTATCAGATTGGTGTCAGATGGCTCAGTGAATAGAACACAAGTGTCAAACCTGTTCCACGGAAGGCCTAGTGCATGCTGGTTTTGGTCTTTCACTTCAATTAGTCTTTAAACGTGCAATATGTAAATTTTGACCGCCAGGGGGCTCTCAATCAAAACAATAGCCAAAGATGTGCTTGGATGACGTCGGCAGGTTGCGTGGGATCATGGGTTTTGTTATCGTCGTCAATGACAACCTTCCAATCTAGCGTCTCCGGCAGAAAAAATGTTCACTGACAAAGTAATATATTATTAAAAAAATTATAAAACTTTATTCACGTTATGTTTGGCGGCTCTCTGGAACTTATAACAACTAGAGCAGTCACAGGTTATATGACGCCATTTACGGGCGACAAAATGAAATGTCCCGTGTCTTCGAAGTATATTACAAATTTCTCTGGATTTGGAAGTTAGTGGAAACATTTAGGATTATGTAAGTACACAACTAAGAAATATATATAATGTATAGTGATGTTTGCTTTTAATTCAAAGTATGTATTTTGTTATTGTTTTGAATGATATTACATATTGTACCTTTAACTAGTGACCAATTAAGACAGACTGCCAGGTGAAAGGAGATCCTAACCAATTAGTGACCTAATCAGTCAAGTACAAGTGAAAACCTACATGAAAACCTACACAACAGCGGGTTAGGCAGGTTAGTCGGAAGGTTGCCAGTTCTATTCCTGACTGTGCCACAAGTTGTGTCCTTGAGCAAAGCACTTTAAAAATCCTCCATGGGATGTCCCTGTACTTACTGTAAGTCGCTCTGTATAAGAGCATTCACAAAATGGCTAAATAAGGGAAACAAAGGGTACTTGATAATATTTAAGGAAGCTGTAGAATTTATGTTCTGTTCAAAAGGCAAAGATATGAATATTGCTGTAACTTGAGTGAATATCATTTAAAAATGCATAATCTGTTTAACTGAATTTAGCAGAAAGCAGAGTAGATTGTAACATGTCAAATTTAATTTCACAAACATACCGGTCATACAATATTTAAAGCAACGCAAAACCGTATTCATTGTTTAAAAGCAATGAATTACCAGTGAAAGAAATATGTAGTTAACAATAAAAAATGTATTCATGTTCTGAGAAAACAAACAATTCTTACACTACTTAAACTTAAAGATGCAGTCTGCAATGTTGGCCACCATTTGTAAAATTGGTGCTATAGAGCTGAAAAGGGTCCCTGGCAATGGTTTACTGTCAATGGCGTATTGTCATGATTTTTAGAAGGGAATAATGACAAATATCTAAGTAATCTAAGTAAATTCACTGTCTCATCAGGTAGCTCACACTCAGGGAGAGCAGGGTTGAGCTAGTGCTACGTCAATAGGTTATAATGGGCTTCAAAATTACCGGCACCCCTACCTGGCAGTGCACAAACAATACTGTAATATAAATATGTACATGCCTCTGTCCTTACTAATGCGCTAGATTGAAGTTTGTAAAGTAACATGTATTTGCATGAAAACCAAAATGTTCTTTCAAAGAAAAACACTTAAATCAATTGATTCAGATACATAAAATGTACATTTGACAAATATCAGTTTCCTGCTTTCAAACATACCTTTACTGACATCTTCGCCAATGAGGAGGAAAAGCCAGCCTGCCTGATTCTTCCTGGTTGCAGTGCTGGTGAGAGGTTCAAATACTAACTTCAATGTTAACTGTTTCTAACCCCAACATACAACCACTATCAATGGTATATTCTTAATCTGATACCCTCCTGATTGAGAATGTATTATTGATAAAGCAAAGTGTGAGGTTAGAAAAAGGAATTGACTTTTTTTTGACTGTTGATAATTTGAACATGCTCGCTCACCAGACTGATGAGGAAATCTACGGATGTAATTTCTTCCTCATTGGCAGACATGTCAAAAAAGTACGTTTGGAACCATGCCACTGACTTTTGCTATAATAATGTGTATGTTCTGTACAAAAAGCATTTGGGCTTCCCAGTTTGGAGTGAAAGAACATTTGTTTTCCACACAAATACTCATTTAGAAACGTCTATCTAGCGCATTAGTCGAGATATAGCCATATAACCATTCACGTAGCATTCGCGCTCAACCCTGTTCTCCCTGAGAGCTGCCTGATTTAGGTACATAGACAAATAACTAATCATCATTGTTCCCCTTTAACACATTCTTTTGTTAATTACAAGTCTGACTGCATCTATAGTCTTCCCATACAAATACATGTATTTTATGTAAACACAGTCCACCTTTCTACACAAGCCATAATATATTGTAAATAAACAGCAACTGCCTGTGAATAATGAATCTTAAATGTGTTTAAAGGCATTGTGGGAATATCCAATTCTCACACTGTGGCAGTCCGGTTGTCAGTCTCACTCCCGATGGACCAGGACAAACAGACCCAGCAGGAAGAGAACAGCATACTGAGAAACAAAAACACAGCAGATTAATTAGTCCAGCTGCTGCTAGTTTAATCCCAGCCAGTTAATTGTACAACATAGAATTTGACACTTCACATAATCTTGCTATTAGTCTGCCTTTTAAATACCGTACCTTAAATTTCGGGTAGTCGTTCATGAGGATGGTAACTATTCCGATGTATGGCACAAACCTGGAGACAGCGTTTACAAAAATTGTCATTCAATATCAAATTGCATGTTTATGACAATAACTTTAAAGATGTACATTTCAGATTTAAAATGTAACTATTACATGACTTGTTCAATAGTAGGCAAATACTTGAGGCCATTTACAAATACCGGTTGGGTGTGTATAGATGCAAGGTTGGTTTCATTTTGCACAGAATGAGTGTGTCATTACATAAAAGTTAGTTATACAGCAAGCTAACTAACATCAGAAAGTACTGCAGTCATACAGCAGACTAACTAGGAGTGTAGGAATGAGAAAAAGGCTCACCCTCTGGCTCTTCCCACCACATCTTTCTTCTCCAACCAGTGCTGCCCTTGCTTGTACAACCCTCTGTCATCTACTGCATTGTTGTCACCTTTGGTCAAAAACTTGATATCACCATTTTCCCTGTGGAGGACCAGTAACATTTTGAAACTAACTCACAAAATAGGGAAAGGGAGAAAAACAATGGCATTTCTAAGCAATGCAAAAACTATCCTAAGGTAAAATAACTGGTGCATTTTAAATACTGCGCTGTGTGAATGTACTCCGCTTTCAAGGGTACCTGTATTTACTTAAATACTAGTGCAGTGCCTGTGCTAAATCTGTTAATGATTATCTGCATTAATAACCAAACGGTGCGGTCACCACTACAGCTGTCAGATTTAGTATAAAGTCGAAGCTAACTGACAGCTGTAGTAGAGACAGCACCGTTTGGCTTCGTCATTAATGCAGTTAGTTCTAACACAGTGGTCTCCAATCCTGGTCCTGGAGATCTACCATCCAGACTATTTTCACTTTAGCACATCTGATTCTACTAATTAGCTGGATTATCTGAATTAAGCTACATCATTTGCAGTTGAAGTGAAAACTTAAAGGATGGTAGCTCTCCTGGACCAGGATTGGTGACCACTGTTCTTACATGTTGTAATTGTCTCAGGTGTATTTCACATTTTAGCTGCCAAAGCTCCGCTGCTCTAGGTCTCTGGTCCTGAGACCTGGTCCAGAGACGTATGCCACTCTCTATGCAAGAATTTGGATTTATAAAACGCAAACTTGATGGGAGAATGAAACAGGCGTACACACAAAAACAGGGGAAATGAGAACTGGCGCCAGATGGATGAAACACGTGAAACTGTCTGAAACTGCAGAGCGTTGTGTAAACGAAATCAAAATACTTCCTCTCATTAAAAATACGAAGATGTCACAAAGCCATGCTTAACATAACACAAGATTGTAGCGTAGCCCTAAATGCAAATGAAGACATATTTGCAAAAAGAAATACGGTAAATAGAAGAAAATCATGTTTAAAACTGATATTCTTGTCAATGTCTGTCTGGCGGCGCAGATAGATAATAGATAGTCTTTTTCGTCCATTAGGGAAAGTTGTTTTCATAGTATATGTCGTCATCAGCTACAGAATCATAGTTATAATTACATTAATACCGATATCTGTAGATTATCAGATACAGTCAAATGGATGGTTATACGATAATTATAGAATTATTATAGAAGATAATAATAATAGCCTAAGTGCGTTTTATTTAGTGGCTCCTTTCATAATAGGATATCTGGCGACTGGCACTTTCCAGAGGGAATTGGCTGAAAGGTCAAGGATCTCAGCCAACCCTTAGCCAGGTTTTGCCAGACGAGTTAGTAGGTCTAATAGGCTTTTCGCATAATTACATGAAGTTTCCGTACATGAAAACAGGCAAACACAAAAGCACAATTTGCAGCCATTTCCGGTTTCCCCAAATGTAATCAGTGCTATTGACTGCACTCATGTTGCCATAAGGGCACTGAATGAGAATGAATATGCTTTCATTAATCGTAAGCATTTTTATTGCATCAATGTCAAAATAATTTATGATGCAGACATGTTGCTCACAAATGTAACTAATCTTCCCCCACCAATGCCAGACACTTTCGCGATGAAGCACTACACACTTGGTCATGGTCCGACTTTGAGTCTGCAGTATTCACAGTGTCTGCCCACAAAGTGCCCTCCAAACAAAAACAAAAAAATTTCTCTTTTCCACCTCCCCATTAATAATTTTTACTTAACATTGAGTGAAGTTTCTTTTGATTTTCCTCTCTGTGTTTGCCATGATTTCTCAATCAATTAATATTAATCTGGGGGCGTTTCACTTTATGGCCAACTATGGGCGTGACATGAAGCCACAAAAGCTGTGCCACGTATTAGAGTTGATTGTGATTTCTAAAGGGAAAACTGCGTAAGACGTGTGTGCACACAGTTTTATAAATCTGAATATTTCTATGCGTATGCACATCCTTTCGTCCATACACCACATCTGATTCAAATCCACCGCAAAGTTTTAAAAATGAGGCCCCAGTGCAACTTTCCAAAAACCATGAAATCTGCTCAATACCATAGAAAGAAGTATATAGGAAAATTTTAGGACATCGCCACATGCTGAAGTACATGCAGAAATACTAAAACAGAGAGATAGACCTATCAGGATGGCGTAAAAAAACTGAATATTTAAAAAAAAAACTATGAAAATATTGTGATGAACAGCTAGTGAAAGGTTTTAGTTGCATTTATTGCACACTCAGGGATTTGGGTGTTACAATTTCAAGTTTGTTTTATTTATTCACTCATTCCTTTCAACACTTCTTACTGAGTGCAATTGGCCCTCGCTCACTCCTCAACATCTGCAACTCAAACAGTAACTAGTGCTCTTGTAATGTTTCTACTAATTTCCTGTGTGTTCTCCTGTCCATGGAATTGTATGTCTCTAGTAAAGTTGACATTTAAAATTAGTATAAGTTGTTAATTTACTCGCCTAGTAAATTAACTAAAATATGAATAATTGTTCTGGAAGTGGGCAAGTACTCTCACGTCAATGTATGAAAAATCAAAGACCAACTTTTCATGAATCTTCAGTACTCTGTGTACTATGGGGATTTCTCTGCCTTCTATCCTGAAGACCACAATCTCTCCAACTCTGATGGGGTCCTCCACTCGGTTAGTCAGGAACAGTAGGTCTCCTCGGTGGAAAGCAGGCTCCATACTCCCACTGAAGGACATATCGAAGTCAGACAATTCCTAACACAGACACACTTGAAAACATCTAGGGTTGTCGGCATGGGTGTAGGTTTGTGTTGCATATTGGGGGTGTCAGGAGCCATTGGTCAATAGGATTTTACTCTTTTGGGGGGGACAAATTGACCGGTCTGTAATATTGGTGTTAAATAGAGTAATGTCCGTGCCCCCTGGCTAAATCTACACCTGTGGTTGGTGCTGCTAAATATTCCAAGAGGCAATGGCACTCAATATAAGAAAAGGGATCTGCATAATGAACTTGAAGAATAGAGTTCTACAACAATGCTTACCTGAGGACAACAACAATAGGGCTTTCGCTGCCTGTTACGACCATGAGTCCTTTCCATATCATCAGGGCTGAGGACACTATCATACCAAAGTTGAGCACCTGGTAGTAAAGCTGTAAACGAAGACATAATACACCAGTTGATTACAGCAACTAGTCCAGCCATTTACTGGAGTCTTACAGGTAAGATTGTGGTGTTATCCAGAGTGACATACACCTTTTAGAAAGCAAACTTAAAAGTTCGTTTTGGAAAGAAGAACACGCAAACAAAGAGGGTAGTTTACAAAGAAAGCAAAGGTGGTGGCAACATGGTACAGTAGCAGGTAATGAGATGCTTGGTGATCAGTAGAAACTACTAACTAGCTGAGTAATTTAGTAAGCAGGTTAAAATTAACACATTGTGGTTGGTTCGAAGGCTGAAGAAACAGCAGTACAGTACTGTACAATTCTGCAGAAACGAACTAGCCTGCAACCTATTATTGCCATTGACTTCGTAAGGGAGATAGCTAATTAACGTGTACAAATGATGGCTAGTAATGTGCCTTCTCAGAAAATGTACACATGTATGACTAGAACAAGTCAAATCAGCTAGTTAAATACATTAGCTGGCTACAAACTCATATTTAGACGATTAACAACGCTAGAGAGCTGTTAGCTACAGTAGCATAGCCGACTATGAACGTATAATGTAGCTATAACCAGTTAGCATACGTAGCCATTCTATCTACACTTGAAATCGCGTACCACATCCTAGTTACGTTTATAACGGGTTTGAATAGCGAGTAATGAATCTAGCCTGTTATAAAAATAAATATTTAACCACATAAAGTTTAGCCCGCAAATATAGCTGACAATGTTATGGTTGAATTCAGGTCATTCCGTGGTTGCTAAAATCCGTGGTTTTTACAAAAAAGAAATAAGTTATTGTTTGGTTGCCGCTCAACCCATGCCTTGGAAGCATCACATCATCAGCTCCATTCACTACTACATCAAAACCAACAATGTTATCGTACATACCTGGCGCTTATTCATCCGCCGGACATCGTCAAGGAAATCTAAGGACAACATCGTCCTAGTAATATGTTTATGAAATTACCTAAATTAAATAAAAACCAAAGATCAATGCATCAAACGCGACCATATGGCTACACCGTATGGAAACTTGCATCCAAATCTTCCGGGTACACTCAGAAGGAAGTCCCGCCCCCTTTAAATATACTTTGTTGAGGTGTCAGTTCTCGATACGGGCCGCTACAGTTTTTCTCCCAAACTAGATTAGCATAAGCAACGCCCCTTTTATTACATGGGCATATTCCAGTCTCATACATCCATGTCATTGGTCAAACACTTTGTTTTATGTACAGTTAAAATAAAGCATTTTCTGAACATAATTTAAATATGTTTAGTATCCAGTTTATGTGCACCAAAATCATAATAGTTTTATTTTAATGGCCATGTAGCCTTGCATCATATTCAAGGGACACTGATGGAGGTGACAAATGTGATTGTTGTTGTCCCAGGCCAAGTCCTGAAAGGGGCACTAATTTTGTTTTTGCACAGTCATTTTTTTTAGCGGGGCCCTAAATGTGGAGTTTTGTCCCAGGCCCGGGGATTCCTGATGACATCCCTGATAGTATTGCATATATCTTTAGAATTTTTCCTAATAAAACAAGCTTTTAAACTATGGCCACCTGATCTAGGATTTGGGTGGTGTTACAACAAAAGTATAAAACAAGTATGCATGATTACATTATTGAAAAGTGCAGTAAGGAAAGCTAAAAACAGCACCTTGAAATGTATTAAATTGCCTTGAAAAAGGTATGTGTTCTATTAGAGGCAATTGTAGTTAGACTCACTTAAAGCCTTGATTTTTTGTTGATTTATGATGCACCTTAGCCTGGTTAACACCAGACCCTTCTCAGTTTTGAGGGTTCTTCTCAGGTTCATTCACAGCTCATTTCCAAAGGGGCGTCACCAACGGACGCCGCTCAAATGTCTCTCGGCGCAATTCACCTTTGGCTAAGCCCCGCCCACCTTAGTTACTGTTGCTACGTCCGACAACTTCATCTGGGCTCTGGTTTGCTATCAACGTGGCTTATGCTGTGACAGCTCTTCCTGCTGAAATTTTATCAAACTTTCATAAAGCAGCAAATAAAGTGTCCGATAGAAGTAGGCAAAATGGGCTGCAATATGCGTTCGAAGGCTATATTCAAGACATGTAGGTGAAACGCGATGAACAACAGGGCATCCGAATAGAAGCAAAAGCATACCGGTCACAGTCAAAAAATGAACCACCGCATATCCTACTAATCGAGACAGAGGCTGGGACTAACAATATCAAGGAGCAACACTGTTTTTGCAGAGCTGGGTAGGTCTCAATTCACTTCTATAAACGTTATTACAAAGCAAATGGACTACGTGAGTATAACGTTGTATTTATTAGCAGTGTGTGCTAGCGTATCAACAACCGGTATGCTAGGTAAGGTTAGCTGACACTTGTCAGGATTTGACTTCGGTTTTGGGAAGGGAAAAAACGGACACCCCCCTCCAACCTCTCTGGGAAACGTGTATCTGTGTTACAAATGCCCCAGGCACAATGTTTAACCATATTTTTGATGAAACTACGACAGTAATAGCCTGCCGAGACCAAAGATATGAGACGCCTGTGTTAAAGTCAATGGAGCGCTGTGAAAAAGTGTCGGACCTCTGTGGGAGTTCGTTCCTGGCTGCGCTGTGATTGGTCAATCTACATTCTAGGGTGTGGCTTAGCCAAAGGCGAATTGGATATATCGGTACAGATCCACTTGTCCGTGCTACACTTCTGTCACATCGCACCTCGCTCTATTCCTATGGGTGACGTCACGTGACTTCAACGTGGAGAAACTGATGGTGGCTGTAGGCCGCAGCTGTATTTGAGGAACACCCATCAACGTACAAATGGAGGGTAGCCTTGCTACAACACCCGACTGCCGTGTCGGACAAGTGGATTTGTACCGTATGGGTGACGTTTATCAAATTTTATTAAAAGTACATTTTTTATTTTTTTTATTTTTTTAAGTATTATTATAAACATCAATATTTCTTGGCAGAAACCCTCCCTGTTTAGTTTGTGAAAACACACACCTCACAGAATAAACAGATAAAGATAAGGTGCTCTGCCAGTGTTGTTTCCCTGGAACTATTGTTCCCTGCCGATTGTTCAGTGTCACCTCCAAAAGAGGAAGACATGGATGTTGACCTGCCACTTCAGTGCAGACATGTAGCCAGGATTTGCAGTTTGGGTGGGCTGAAAAAAAATCGATAGGCCTAGGTATAATTTAAACGTAACTGTTGTAATACATACAGGCAGGATAATCTGATAATGACTTTGAAAAGTCACAAATTAAAATGCATGTCCTACCTCATTGCAGAGGTCTTATTGAAATCTTTATTACCAACATATTTTTATTATTATTGTTGTTTTGAGGGCTGAATGCACACAGTGAGTATATCTATACATAAAGCTCCATTCAAATGAGCTATTGCCCATCATTATTCAGTTAATTTCATAGTTGCCATAAATAACATAAAATAAATAATCTACAAGTTGTATCAAATGAATACTCACTCCTCTAATGAATATCACCATTGTGGTAATTCCATTAGTCATCTCTAAGGGAAATCTACAATCTTTGCTTCAGTTAGCATCTCTAATGTCTTAAAGTCAAACTTAAAAAACTATGTTCACCTCCTCCTTCCTGTCTGATTGGTTAAGAAAATACACCATAGAGTTGGCTAGAGGCTCTCAAGTGTGAGATTCGCTCTATCAGGCTTTGATGAACCCAGTTGAACAAATTCACTTTCTTGTCAGCAGAACCCCCTCTTTCAGACAACGTGAACTGTTAGTTTCTAGTGCATATGGTTCAGGAGCTACAGTAGTATGCAAACGTTTAGGCACCCCTGAAAATTTCCATAACTTCCATTTATAAATAATTGGGTGTTTGGATCAGCAAATTCATTTTGATCTATCAAATAACTGAAGGACACAGTAATGTGCAATATGCATTAAAAAAAAAATTATACAGTTCCAGTATACAACCACTACGCATTTACGGGGCATGTTTTTAAAACATGCTTTGAGCCTCTAAACATGTTCGAAATGTCATTTAAATCGTTATTTTTGCAGAAAAAATATGTTTTGGAATATTGCATTGTATGACTTCGACAATCGACTAGTGTGGACTTCACTGGAAAATAAACAGAGGTATGTACACTGACTGATTTGTTTAAATTCGATGTGTTCACTATAAGGAATTGCTGCACATGGATATAGACTAGTAATGACATTTTAAACATGTTTAGAGGCTCAAACTTGCCCCGTAAAAGCGTAATAGTTGTATACTGGAGCAAAAGGTAAACACGGTTTTGGCAATACAGATTGTTTGAGTTATTAACGCTACTGACACCACTTCAGATATGCAAACAACAGAGCTACGTTTTGAAGTCGCCTGGAATTCTCCTTTAACCCTGCTTTCTAAAATACTCCCCTGGTCACACCATTCCATTCCAGTAAGCATCAACTGTACTTGTACTTGCCAGTAGTAAGACTGACCAGTTGATACTGTGTGTTCCATTCCCTACTTTTAGATAGGGGCGGTCAATGTAGCCAAACACCTTGGGCCGAAATGACGGCCTCTCATAAAAATCATACACCAAACAATCATGTGAAACTTCTCAGCTAGGGAACATCTGGGCGGGTCTTGAGCTCACACTTTTGTGAGTTAAAGTTGTTGGCTGTGGCATAATCCCTCAACACTCCCACCTCCACCTCCAGTCCTCGTTTCATTGCTGCCATCTGCCGGCTCCCCCGGTTGATCCTACTTGCTAAGGTTTCTGCTGTAGCTTGTCCTCGTACATGACAGACTTCCCTGGTCTTTGAGGCTGTCTCCCTTTTGTTCCTGAAGGAGTACCACTCTGGTGTTTCACTTTGGCATCTAGTGGTTTTCTCAGTCTCCTGACACTGTTGTAAAGACACAGACATGGAGGCAAGATGCAACTGCTCCTGACGAGTTAAGACTTTTGCACAGGATGAGGCCTCCAAACTATAGCTTTGGAGTGGAAGTTCTGGGACTGGTGGAGCATCACTGGCTGATAACTGTATCCGATACAGTACATGGGTGCTGATAAGACAGAATACTTCCTGCTTGTACCCGTCCCAGTGCAGAATCAACCAGAGGTTTCCCTGAAGAAATGGCCATTCTGGTAATGACTGGAGCAGTTTCTGGTGGGAAGTCAGCATACACACCAGCTACATCCAGAGAAGACAGGTCTGGAAGGTCCCCCATGATCCCCTTATACAGAACAGATCTGAAAATAAGTCATTTATGTTGGTTACACGGATTAGGCATGCTACAGTACATTAACTTTTGGTAATTAAATATTTATCTATAATTCTAATTAATTACCTTATTCCAACTTTAGACGAGCCACTGGGTTTTTGTTTGCGGATGACAACCTCGTCTATGCGTCTTGGCCTCACTCCCTAAATATTACAAGACATTTGTGCAAAAAGGATCAATGAACCAATTAGGGAAAAGTATATGTCCTTATACCCCTCTACATTAATTTATCTTACAAGGTTAAAATAGTGTGATATGTTAATATTGTTAATAATCACTAATAATAATCATTATTAATACTACCTCCAGCTCCCGTCCTCGTTTCAGTTTTGCCGTCTGCCGGCTCCCCCGGTTGATCCTACTTGCTAGGTTTTCTGCTGTAACTTGTCCTCGTACATGACAGACTTCCCTGGTCTTTGAGGATGTCTCCCTTTCGTTCCTGAAGGAGTACCACTCTGGTGTTTCACTTTGGCATCTAGTGGTTTTCTCAGTCTCCTGACACTGTTGTAAAGACACAGACATGGAGGCAAGATGCAACTGCTCCTGCTGAGTTAAGACTTTTGCACAGGATGAGGCTTCCAAACTATAGCCTTGGAGTGGAAGTTCTGGGAATGGTGGAGCATCACTGTGGCTGATAACTGTATCCGATACAGTACATGGGTGCTGATAAGACAGAATACTTCCTGCTTGTACCCGTCCCAGTGCAGAATCAACCAGAGGTTTCCCTGAAGAAATGGCCATTCTGGTAATGACTGGAGCAGTTTCTGGTGGGAAGTCAGCATACACACCAGCTACATCCAGAGAAGACAGGTCTGGAAGATCCCCCATGATCCCCTTATACAGAACAGATCTGAAAATAAGTCATTTGTGTTGGTTACACGGATTAGGCATACTAGAGTACATTAACATTTTCAAATAATGAATATTTTAATTTTTTTAATTCTTTAGTCATGAACAATAGATCTATACCAGGTCAAGAACTATAGGTCAACACCAGGTCAAGAACAATAGGTCTACAATAGGTCTACACCAGGTCAAGAACAATAGGTCTTCAATAGGTCTACAATAGGTATACAATAGGTCTACACCAGGTCAAGAACAATAGGTCAACACCAGGTCAAGAACAATAGGTCTACAATAGGTCTACACCAGGTCAAGAACAATAGGTCTTCAATAGGTCTACAATAGGTATACAATAGGTCTACACCAGGTCAAGAACAATAGGTCTACACCAGGTCAAGAACAATAGGTCTACAATAGGTCTACACCAGGTCAAGAACAATAGGTCTACAATAGGTCAAGAACAATAGGTCTACACCAGGTGAAGAACAAAGGTCTACACCAGGTCAAGAATAATAGGTCTACACCAGGTCAAGAACATAGGTCTACACCAGGTCGAGAATAATAGGTCTACAATAGGTCTACACCAGGTCAAGAACAATAGGTCTACACCAGGTCAAGAACAATAGGTCTACACCAGGTAAAGAACAATAGTTCTACACCAGGTCAAGAACAATAGGTCTACACCAGGTCAAGAATAATAGGTCTATACCAGGTCAAGAATAATAGGTCTATACCAGGTCAAGAATAATAGGTCTATACCAGGTCAAGAATAATAGGTCTATACCAGGTCAATAGTATCTGAAGTTATTTATGCTATTCTAAAACGATAACAACATGATTATGGTTAGTAAGTAAGATCAGTGATTAAACAGTCTATACACATACATTCAAAACGGATAAATGTGTTTTGCATTGTGATAAAAAGACAAAATGTAAATTGGTATGGGTTTGCTTGGATAGTTGACTAATCACTCAGCTTGCTAGCCAACACGGTTAAATACAGTATGCTAATACTGATTTAGGGTGGATTTTCTAATTTAAACCACATTGTGTGCAAAATGGAGTCTTTAAACATGAACAAGTTAACTTTTAATCAGTAGCAAGGGGTAACACAACCCTTGGTAAAGAACAAAACACCGTAACATAATCTTGAAAAAAGGAGGAACCAGTGAAGTTTGTTACACTTATTGCAACACTGACTACTGTACTCTTAAATATTTTGGCGTAAATGTTTTGTTTAATTGAATGAAAACAACGTGCCCTGATGGTGATCTCGTTGGACACGTTCTTACCATACACTATCATTACAAGAAAAAATACAACAACATTGTGAGATACAGGAATAGCATACGCGTAGGTTTATTCATCAGGTAAGAGAATACGTTAACATGATTGTTCTGTTTACAAACAGAACAGCTTAGCGAGCTGCCTAAAGCTGTCACTGTTTAACGTTAGATAGCTAGTTGCTATATTGATAATAAGTATACATACCTTCGTAATCGGTTAGGTAAGACAACAAAAACAATGTAAAGCCTTTCTCCAACTTGCTCTTCAGCATGAGGTTGTTGCCCATGAAATTGTGAGGATGTCGTTAATTTCTGTGAATCCCAAAACCGACCCCTACACCCTACCCCATACCCCCTTGCTCGAACGGCCCCTCCATGGTCACGTTTTGATGACGAAACTCCGTGGGTGACTTCCCCCCATTTCTTCCCCCAGGGTGGCTATAGGGCAGGGTTGGGAAAGTTCACTTTCTACATGAACATAAAGTAGTTCAGTTCACACATTTTTTAAATGAACTAGTTCAGTTTATAGTT
The DNA here is from genome assembly GCA_016801145.1 of Umbra pygmaea. Taxonomy (NCBI): domain Eukaryota; kingdom Metazoa; phylum Chordata; class Actinopteri; order Esociformes; family Umbridae; genus Umbra; species Umbra pygmaea. The sequence goes on from JACXGM010001510.1 coordinate 53,397, forward strand.
CATACTTCAAAATTTTGAACTAAGTTCATAGTTCCAAAACTGAACTAGTTTTCAGTTCTTTTTTTCCATATTATTGCCACAACCCTTATAGAACCACAGACAGCAATTGTTTAATACGTTTTAACACTGAAACTATGGGTCAGATATCATCTTCATGTTCAATTTTGAATCCTTATACAACCAGGGTTTACAGTATGTTAGCATTGAGGGGAAAGCATTTCCCCATTGTTGCTTTAACGCTTGTTGCTCTCCATTCAGTTCACACTAGTAGCAGCTACAGCTTTCACCCCTACAGTATATTCCCAAAAACATGAGGAAATATGAGCTGCTTGAATGGTATTTTTTATTGAGAAATTAGAAAGAAAAACAGGACAGTAGTCCTTCAGGTGCAGATGTTTTACAACGTTAATCATTTTCCATTTCAAATTCAATTTCAGTACATACTAAAAAGTAATACTGAAATCCTGGAAAAATATACCAGGCAGGTTCAACAAACAAGTTACATAGTATTTATATGCTATATACTTAAAAGGCTAGCTTCAGTTCAATGTGCTGTTTCAGGTTTGCTGTGGATGTGACTGCAGTGCGGATTTTGTTTTTGAAGGCCGGCGGGCAAAGTTTGTACAGAAATGTAAGATTATTCACATCCACATTTTCAAGCTCCTCCATGTCCAAACTTATCCATGTCCAAGCACCTCCATGTCCAAGTACCTCCATATCCAAGCTCCTTCAGGTCCAAGCTCCTTCATGTCCAAGCTCCTTCATGTTCAAGCTCCTTCATGTCCAA